>JAKOGQ010000800.1:0-30608 GCA_022457205.1 Saccharum spontaneum
AGATTAGCGATTGTTCAATCCGGATCCAAAGTACAAATCACAGCTGCCGGCTAAGACATGTCGAGACGTAGCGCAACCAGGTGAAAACAAAGGACAATGGAAAGAACGCACAGAACAAGCAAATAACACGGATTTTTCCTTTTTCCTGAATTTTTCACTGATTTTTCCAAAAGGCACTAGTAGGAATCAAAATTTTTTATTTTTTCACAGTTTTTTTTAATTTTCTCTGAACAAGGATCAAAAAAGATACAACCACAAAAATTGGCACCTACAACTGAGGTGGGATGTGGTCTACAGAAATATAGCACGTTCTCTGAAAAGCGTGCAAAAACTTTGACAGTTTTTTTCTTTATTTTCCTGATTTTTTGGCAATTTTGATGAAACCAAACAGGGCGAAGCAATCTGTTGTTGAGCGTGGGTAACAGTTGCAAGATGAACCTGTGCTGATAGAAGAATATGTGGAGCTATGGGTAGGCACACAATACGACATCAAGGATTAGCAATTAACGAGTGTGGATTAGCGATTGTTCAATCCGGATCCAAAGTACAAATCACAGCTGCTGGCTAAGACGTGTTGAGACGTAGCGCAACAAGGTGAAAACAAAGGACGATGGAAAGAACGTACAGAATAAGCAAATAACACGGATTTTTCCTTTTTCCTGAATTTTTCCAAAATGCACTAGTAGGAATCAAACTTTTTTATTTTATCGCTATTTTTTTATAATTTTCTCTGAACAAGGATCAAAAAAAGATGCAACCACAAAAATTGGCACCTACAACTGAGGTGGGATGTGGTCTAAAGAAATACAGCACGTTCTCTGAAAAGCGTGCAAAAACTTTGACAGTTTTTTTCTTTATTTTCCTGATTTTTTTGGCAATTTTGATGAAACAAAACAGGGTGAAGCAATCTGTTGTTGAACGTGGATAACAGTTGCAAGATGAACCTGTGTTGATAGAAGAATATGTGGAGCTATGGGTAGGCACTCAATATGACACCAAGGATTAGCAATTATCGAGTGCAGATTAGCGATTGTTCTATCCGGATCCAAAGTACAAATCACAGCTGCCGGCTAAGACATGTCGAGACGTAGCGCAACAAGGTGAAAACAAAGGACTATGGAAAGAACGCACAGAACAAGCAAATAACACAGATTTTTCCTTTTTCCCTAATTTTCCCCTGATTTTTCCAAAAGGCACTAGTAGGAATCAAACTTTTTTATTATCTCACTATTTTTTTTATAATTTTCTCTGAACAAGGATCAAAAAAGATGCAACCACAAAAATTGGCACCTACAACTGAGGTGCGATGTGGTGTAAAGAAATACAACACATTCTCTAAAAAGCGTGCAAAAACTTTGACTTTTTTTTCTTTATTTTCCTGATTTTTTTGGTAATTTCGATGAAACCAAACAGGGCGAAGCAATTTGTTGTTGAGCGTGGGTAACATTTGCAAGATGAACCTGTGCTGATAGAAGAATATGTGGAGCTATGGGTAGGCACACAATATGACAACAAGGATTAGCAATTAACGAGTGCAGATTAGCGATTGTTCAATCCGGATCCAAAGTACAAATCACAGCTGCTGGCTAAGACGTCTCGAGACGTAGCGCAAGAAGCTGAAAATAAAGGACGATGGAAAGAACGTACAGAATAAGCAAATAACACGGATTTTTCCTTTTTCCTGAATTTTTCCAAAAGGCACTAGTAGGAATCAAACTTTTTTTTCGCTATTTTTTTATAATTTTTCTGAACAAGGATCAAAAAAAGATGCAACCACAAAAATTGGCACCTACAACTGAGGTGGGATGTGGTCTAAAGAAATACAGCACATTCTTTGAAAAGCGTGCAAAAACTTTGACAATTTTTTATCTTTATTTTCCTGAATTTTTTATGGCAATTTTGATGAAACCAAATAGGACCAAGCAATCTGTTGTTGATTGTGCGTACCAGTTGCAAGATGAACCTTTGCTGATAGAAGAATATGTGGAGCTATGGGTAGGCACACAATATGACAGCAAGGATTAGCAATTAACGAGTGCAGATTAGCGATTGTTCAATCCGGATCCAAAGTACAAATCACAATTGCTGGCTAAGACGTGTCGAGACGTAGCGCAACAAGGTGAACACAAAGGACGAACGAAAGAACGCATAGAACAAGCAAATAACACGGATTTTTCCTTTTTCCTGATTTTTCCCTGATTTTTCCAAAAGACACTAGTAGGAATCAAACTTTTTTATATTTTCATTGTTTTTTTAATTTTCTCTGAACAAGGATCAAAAAAGATACAACCACAAAAATTGGCACCTACAACTGAGGTGGGATGCGGTCTACAGAAATACAGCACGTTCTCTGAAAAGCGTGCAAAAACTTTGACATTTTTTTCTTTATTTTCCTGATTTTTTGGCAATTTTGATGAAACCAAACAAAGCGAAGCAATCTGTTGTTGAGCGTGAGTAACAGTTGCAAGATGAACCAGTGCTTATAGAAGAATATGTGGAGCTATGGGTAGGCACACAATATGACAACAAGGATTAGCAATTAACGAGTGCAGATTAGCGATTGTTCAATCCGGATCCAAAGTACAAATCACAGTTGCTGGCTAAGACGTGTCGAGACATAGCGCAACAAGGTGAAAACAAAGGACGATGGAAAGAACGTACAGAATAAGCAAATAACACGGATTTTTCCTTTTTCCTGAATTTTTCCAAAAGGCACTAGTAGGAATCAAACTTTTTTATTTTATCGCTATTTTTATAATTTTCTCTGAACAAGGATCAAAAAAAGATGCAACCACAAAAATTGGCACCTACAACTGAGGTGGGATGTGGTCTAAAGAAATACAGCACGTTCTCTGAAAAGCGTGCAAAAACTGTAACAATTTTTTATTTATTTTCCTGAATTCTTTTGGCAATTTTGATGAAACAAAACAGGGTAAAGCAATCTATTGTTGAACGTGGATAACAGTTGCAAGATGAACCTGTGCTGATAGAAGAATATGTGGAGCTATGGGTAGGCACTCAATATGACAGCAAGGATTAGCAATTATCGAGTGCAGATTAGCGATTGTTCAATCCGGATCCAAAGTACAAATCACAGCTGCCGGCTAAGACGTGTCGAGACGTAGCGCAACAAGGTGAAAACAAAGGACGATGGAAAGAACACACAAAACAAGCAAATAACACGGATTTTTCCTTTTTCCTGAATTTTTCCCGGATTTTTCCAAAAGGCACTAGTAGGAATCAAACTTTTTTATATTTTCACTGTTTTTATAATTTTCTCTGAACAAGGATCAAAAAAGATACAACCACAAAAATTGGCACCTACAACTGAGGTGGGATGTGATCTACAGAAATACAGCACGTTCTCTGAAAAGCATGCAAAAACTTTGACATTTTTTTTCTTTGTTTTCCTGATTTTTTTTGGCAATTTTGATGAAACCAAACAGGGCAACGCAATCTGTTGTTGAGCGTAGGTAACAGTTACAAGATGAACCTGTGCTGATAGAAGAATATGTGGAGCTATGGGTAGGGCACACAATATGACAGCAAGGATTAGCTATTAACGAGTGCAGATTAGCGATTGTTCAATCTGGATCCAAAGTACAAATCATAGCTGCTGGCTAAGACATGTCGAGACGTTGCGCAACAAGGTGAAAACAAAGGACGATGGAAAGAACGTACAGAATAAGCAAATAACACGGATTTTTCCTTTTTCCTGAATTTTTCCAAAAGGCACTAGCAGGAATCAAACTTTTTTATTTTTTCGCTATTTTTTTATAATTTTCTCTGTACAAGGATCAAAAAAAGATGCAACCACAAAAATTGGCACCTACAACTGAGATGGGATGTGGTCTAAAGAAATACAGCACATTCTTTGAAAAGCGTGCAAAAACTTTGACAATTTTTTATCTTTATTTTCCTGAATTTTTTATGGCAATTTTGATGAAACCAAATAGGACCAAGCAATCTGTTGTTGATCGTGGGTACCAGTTGCAAGATGAACCTGTGCTGATAGAAGAATATGTGGAGCTATGGGTAGGCACACAATATGACAGCAAGGATTAGCAATTAACGAGTGCAGATTAGCGATTGTTCAATCCGGATCCAAAGTACAAATCACAATTGCTGGCTAAGACGTGTCGAGACGTAGCGCAACAAGGTGAACACAAAGGACGAAGGAAAGAACGCACAGAACAAGCAAATAACACGGATTTTTCCTTTTTCCTGAATTTTCCCTGATTTTTCAAAAAGGCACTAGTAGGAATCAAACTTTTTTATATTTTCACTGTTTTTTTTAATTTTCTATGAACAAGGATCAAGAAAGATACAACCACAAAAATTGGCACCTACAACTGAGGTGGGATGTGGTCTACAGAAATACAGCACGTTCTCTGAAAAGCGTGCAAAAACTTTGACAGTTTTTTTTTTTATTTTCCTGATTTTTTTTGGCAATTTTGATGAAACCAAACAGGGCGAAGCAATCTATTGTTGAGCGTGGGTAACAGTTGCAAGTTGAACCTGTGCTGATAGAAGAATATGTGGAGCTATGGGTAGACACACAATACGACAGCAAGGATTAGCAATTAACGAGTGTAGATTAGCGATTGTTCAATCTGGATCCAAAGTACAAATCACAGCTGCTGGCTAAGACGTGTCGAGACATAGCGCAACAAGGTGAAAACAAAGGACGATGGAAAGAACGTACAGAATAAGCAAATAACACGGAATTTTCCTTTTTCCTGAATTTTTCCAAAATGCAGTAGTAGGAATCAAACTTTTTTATTTTATCGCTATTTTTTTTATAATTTTCTCTGAACAAGGATCAAAAAAAGATGCAACCACAAAAATTATTACCTACAACTGAGGTGGGATGTGGTCTAAAGAAATACAGGACGTTCTCTGAAAAGCGTGCAAAAACTTTAACAATTTTTTATTTATTTTCCTGAATTTTTTGGCAATTTTGATGAAACAAAACAGGGTGAAGCAATCTGTTGTTGAACGTGGATAACAGTTGTAAGATGAACCTGTGTTGATAGAAGAATATGTGGAGCTATGGGTAGGCACTCAATATGACACCAAGGATTAGCAATTATCGAGTGCAGATTAGCGATTGTTCAATCCGGATCCAAAGTACAAATCACAGCTGCCGGCTAAGACATGTCGAGACGTAGCGCAACAAGGTGAAAACAAAGGACGATGGAAAGAACGCAAAGAACAAGCAAATAACACGGATTTTTCCTTTTTCCTGAATTTTTCACTGATTTTTCCAAAAGGCACTAGTAGGAATCAAACTTTTTTATTATCTCACTGTTTTTTTTATTTTCTCTGAACAAGGATCAAAAAAGATGCAACCACAAAAATTGGCACCTACAACTGAGGTGGGATGTGGTCTACAGAAATACAGCACGTTCTCTGAAAAGCGTGCAAAAACTTTGACTTTTTTTCTTTATTTTCCTGATTTTTTTGGCAATTTTGATGAAACCAAACAAGGCGAAGCAATCTGTTGTTGAGCGTGGGTAACAGTTGCAAGATGAACCAGTGCTTATACAAGAATATGTGGAGCTATGGGTAGGCACACAATATGACAACAAGGATTAGCAATTAACGAGTGCAGATTAGCGATTGTTCAATCCGGATCCAAAGTACAAATTACAGTTGCTGGCTAAGACGTGTCGAGACATAGCGCAACAAGGTGAAAACAAAGGACGATGGAAAGAACGTACAGAATAAGCAAATAACACAGATTTTTCCTTTTTCCTGAATTTTTCCAAAAGGCACTAGTAGGAATCAAACTTTTTTTATTTTATCGCTATTTTTTATAATTTTCTCTGAACAAGGATCAAAAAAAGATGCAACCACAAAAATTGGCACCTACAACTGAGGTGGGATGTGGTCTAAAGAAATACAGCACGTTCTCTGAAAAGCGTGCAAAAACTTTAATAATTTTTTATTTATTTTCCTGAATTCTTTTGGCAATTTTGATGAAACAAAACAGGGTGAAGCAATCTGTTGTTGAACGTGGATAACAGTTGCAAGATGAACCTGTGCTGATAGAAGAATATGTGGAGCTATGTGTAGGCACTCAATATGACAGCAAGGATTAGCAATTATCGAGTGCAGATTAGCGATTGTTCAATCCGGATCCAAAGTATAAATCACAGCTGCCGGCTAAGACGTGTCGAGATGTAGCGCAACAACGTGAAAACAAAGGACCATGGAAAGAACGCACAGAACAAGCAAATAACACGGATTTTTCCTTTTTCCTGAATTTTTCACTGATTTTTCCAAAAGGCACTAGTAGGAATCAAACTTTTTTATATTTTCACTATTTTTTTTAATTTTCTATGAACAAGGATCAAGAAAGATACAACCACAAAAATTGGCACCTACAACAGAGGTGGGATGTGGTCTACAGAAATACAGCACGTTCTCTGAAAAGCGTGCAAAAACTTTGACAGTTTTTTTCTTTATTTTCCTGATTTTTTTGGCAATTTTGATGAAACCAAACAGGGCGAAGCAATCTATTGTTGAGCGTGGGTAACAGTTGCAAGATGAACCTGTGCTGATAGAAGAATATGTGGAGCTATGGGTAGGCACACAATACGACAGCAAGGATTAGCAATTAACGAGTGTAGATTAGCGATTGTTCAATCTGGATCCAAAGTACAAATCACAGCTGCTGGCTAAGACGTGTCGAGACGTAGCGCAACAAGGTGAAAACAAAGGACGATGGAAAGAACGTACAGAATAAGCAAATAACACGGAATTTTCCTTTTTCCTGAATTTTTCCAAAATGCACTAGTAGGAATCAAACTTTTTTATTTTATCGCTATTTTTTTTATAATTTTCTCTGAACAAGGATCAAAAAAAGATGCAACCACAAAAATTGTTAACTACAACTGAGGTGGGATGTGGTCTAAAGAAATACAGCACGTTCTCTGAAAAGCGTGCAAAAATTTTAATAATTTTTTATTTATTTTCCTGAATTTTTTGGCAATTTTGATGAAACAAAACAGGGTGAAGCAATCTGTTGTCGAACGTGGATAACAGTTGCAAGATGAACCTGTGTTGATAGAAGAATATGTGGAGCTATGGGTAGGCACTCAATATGACACCAATGATTAGCAATTATCGAGTGCAGATTAGCGATTGTTCAATCCGGATCCAAAGTACAAATCACAGCTGCCGGCTAAGACATGTCGAGACATAGCGCAACCAGGTGAAAACAAAGGACAATGGAAAGAACGCACAGAACAAGCAAATAACACGGATTTTTCCTTTTTCCTGAATTTTTCACTGATTTTTCCAAAAGGCACTAGTAGGAATCAAATTTTTTTATTTTTTCACAGTTTTTTTTAATTTTCTCTGAACAAGGATCAAAAAAGATACAACCACAAAAATTGGCACCTACAACTGAGGTGGGATGTGGTCTACAGAAATATAGCACGTTCTCTGAAAAGCGTGCAAAAACTTTGACAGTTTTTTTCTTTATTTTCCTGATTTTTTTGGCAATTTTGATGAAACCAAACAGGGCGAAGCAATCTGTTGTTGAGCGTGGGTAACAGTTGCAAGATGAACCTGTGCTGATAGAAGAATATGTGGAGCTATGGGTAGGCACACAATACGACATCAAGGATTAGCAATTAACGAGTGTGGATTAGCGATTGTTCAATCCGGATCCAAAGTACAAATCACAGCTGCTGGCTAAGACGTGTTGAGACGTAGCGCAACAAGGTGAAAACAAAGGACGATGGAAAGAACGTACAGAATAAGCAAATAACACGGATTTTTCCTTTTTCCTGAATTTTTCCAAAATGCACTAGTAGGAATCAAACTTTTTTATTTTATCGCTATTTTTTTATAATTTTCTCTGAACAAGGATAAAAAAAAGATGCAACCACAAAAATTGGCACCTACAACTGAGGTGGGATGTGGTCTAAAGAAATACAGCACGTTCTCTGAAAGTGTGCAAAAACTTTAACAATTTTTTATTTATTTTAATGATTTTTTTGGCAATTTTGATGAAACAAAACAGGGTGAAGCAATCTGTTGTTGAACGTGGATAACAGTTGCAAGATGAACCTGTGTTGATAGAAGAATATGTGGAGCTATGGGTAGGCACTCAATATGACACCAAGGATTAGCAATTATCGAGTGCAGATTAGCGATTGTTCTATCCGGATCCAAAGTACAAATCACAGCTGCCGGCTAAGACATGTCGAGACGTAGCGCAACAAGGTGAAAACAAAGGACTATGGAAAGAACGCACAGAACAAGCAAATAACACAGATTTTTCCTTTTTCCCTAATTTTCCCCTGATTTTTCCAAAAGGCACTAGTAGGAATCAAACTTTTTTATTATCTCACTATTTTTTTATAATTTTCTCTGAACAAGGATCAAAAAAGATGCAACCACAAAAATTGGCACCTACAACTGAGGTGCGATGTGGTCTAAAGAAATACAACACATTCTCTAAAAAGCGTGCAAAAACTTTGACTTTTTTTTCTTTATTTTCCTGATTTTTTTGGTAATTTCGATGAAACCAAACAGGGCGAAGCAATTTGTTGTTGAGCGTGGGTAACATTTGCAAGATGAACCTGTGCTGATAGAAGAATATGTGGAGCTATGGGTAGGCACACAATATGACAACAAGGATTAGCAATTAACGAGTGCAGATTAGCGATTGTTCAATCCGGATCCAAAGTACAAATCACAGCTGCTGGCTAAGACGTCTCGAGACGTAGCGCAAGAAGCTGAAAATAAAGGACGATGGAAAGAACGTACAGAATAAGCAAATAACACGGATTTTTCCTTTTTCCTGAATTTTTCCAAAAGGCACTAGTAGGAATCAAACTTTTTTTTTCGCTATTTTTTTATAATTTTTGAACAAGGATCAAAAAAAGATACAACCACAAAAATTGGCACCTACAACTGAGGTGGGATGTGGTCTAAAGAAATACAGCACATTCTTTGAAAAGCGTGCAAAAACTTTGACAATTTTTTATCTTTATTTTCCTGAATTTTTTATGGCAATTTTGATGAAACCAAATAGGACCAAGCAATCTGTTGTTGATTGTGGGTACCAGTTGCAAGATGAACCTTTGCTGATAGAAGAATATGTGGAGCTATGGGTAGGCACACAATATGACAGCAAGGATTAGCAATTAACGAGTGCAGATTAGCGATTGTTCAATCCGGATCCAAAGTACAAATCACAATTGCTGGCTAAGACGTGTCGAGACGTAGCGCAACAAGGTGAACACAAAGGACGAACGAAAGAACGCATAGAACAAGCAAATAACACGGATTTTTCCTTTTTCCTGATTTTTCCCTGATTTTTCCAAAAGGCACTAGTAGGAATCAAACTTTTTTATATTTTCATTGTTTTTTTAATTTTCTCTGAACAAGGATCAAAAAAGATACAACCACAAAAATTGGCACCTACAACTGAGGTGGGATGCGGTCTACAGAAATACAACACGTTCTCTGAAAAGCGTGCAAAAACTTTGACATTTTTTTCTTTATTTTCCTGATTTTTTGGCAATTTTGATGAAACCAAACAAAGCGAAGCAATCTGTTGTTGAGCGTGAGTAACAGTTGCAAGATGAACCAGTGCTTATAGAAGAATATGTGGAGCTATGGGTAGGCACACAATATGACAACAAGGATTAGCAATTAACGAGTGCAGATTAGCGATTGTTCAATCCGGATCCAAAGTACAAATCACAGTTGCTGGCTAAGACGTGTCGAGACATAGCGCAACAAGGTGAAAACAAAGGACGATGGAAAGAACGTACAGAATAAGCAAATAACACGGATTTTTCCTTTTTCCTGAATTTTTCCAAAAGGCACTAGTAGGAATCAAACTTTTTTGTTTTATCGCTATTTTTATAATTTTCTCTGAACAAGGATCAAAAAAAGATGCAACCACAAAAATTGGCACCTACAACTGAGGTGGGATGTGGTCTAAAGAAATACAGCACGTTCTCTGAAAAGCGTGCAAAAACTGTAACAATTTTTTATTTATTTTCCTGAATTCTTTTGGCAATTTTGATGAAACAAAACAGGGTAAAGCAATCTATTGTTGAACGTGGATAACAGTTGCAAGATGAACCTGTGCTGATAGAAGAATATGTGGAGCTATGGGTAGGCACTCAATATGACAGCAAGGATTAGCAATTATCGAGTGCAGATTAGCGATTGTTCAATCCGGATCCAAAGTACAAATCACAGCTGCCGGCTAAGACGTGTCGAGACGTAGCGCAACAAGGTGAAAACAAAGGACGATGGAAAGAACACACAAAACAAGCAAATAACACGGATTTTTCCTTTTTCCTGAATTTTTCCCGGATTTTTCCAAAAGGCACTAGTAGGAATCAAACTTTTTTATATTTTCACTGTTTTTATAATTTTCTCTGAACAAGGATCAAAAAAAATACAACCACAAAAATTGGCACCTACAACTGAGGTGGGATGTGATCTACAGAAATACAGCACGTTCTCTGAAAAGCATGCAAAAACTTTGACATTTTTTTTCTTTGTTTTCCTGATTTTTTTTGGCAATTTTGATGAAACCAAACAGGGCAACGCAATCTGTTGTTGAGCGTAGGTAACAGTTACAAGATGAACCTGTGCTGATAGAAGAATATGTGGAGCTATGGGTAGGGCACACAATATGACAGCAAGGATTAGCTATTAACGAGTGCAGATTAGCGATTGTTCAATCTGGATCCAAAGTACAAATCATAGCTGCTGGCTAAGACATGTCGAGACGTTGCGCAACAAGGTGAAAACAAAGGACGATGGAAAGAACGTACAGAATAAGCAAATAACACGGATTTTTCCTTTTTCCTGAATTTTTCCAAAAGGCATTAGCAGGAATCAAACTTTTTTATTTTTTCGCTATTTTTTTATAATTTTCTCTGTACAAGGATCAAAAAAAGATGCAACCACAAAAATTGGCACCTACAACTGAGATGGGATGTGGTCTAAAGAAATATAGCACATTCTTTGAAAAGCGTGCAAAAACTTTGACAATTTTTTATCTTTATTTTCCTGAATTTTTTATGGCAATTTTGATGAAACCAAATAGGACCAAGCAATCTGTTGTTGATCGTGGGTACCAGTTGCAAGATGAACCTGTGCTGATAGAAGAATATGTGGAGCTATGGGTAGGCACACAATATGACAGCAAGGATTAGCAATTAACGAGTGCAGATTAGCGATTGTTCAATCCGGATCCAAAGTACAAATCACAATTGCTGGCTAAGACGTGTCGAGACGTAGCGCAACAAGGTGAACACAAAGGACGAAGGAAAGAACGCACAGAACAAGCAAATAACACGGATTTTTCCTTTTTCCTGAATTTTCCCTGATTTTTCAAAAAGGCACTAGTAGGAATCAAACTTTTTTATATTTTCACTGTTTTTTTTAATTTTCTCTGAACAAGGATCAAAAAAGATGCAACCACAAAAATTGGCACCTACAACTGAGGTGGGATGTGGTCTAAAGAAATACAGCACGTTCTCTGAAAAGCGTGCAAAAACTGTAACAATTTTTTATTTATTTTCCTGAATTCTTTTGGCAATTTTGATGAAACAAAACAGGGTAAAGCAATCTGTTGTTGAACGTGGATAACAGTTGCAAGATGAACCTGTGCTGATAGAAGAATATGTGGAGCTATGGGTAGGCACTCAATATGACAGCAAGGATTAGCAATTATCGAGTGCAGATTAGCGATTGTTCAATCCGGATCCAAAGTACAAATCACAGCTGCCGGCTAAGACGTGTCGAGACGTAGCGCAACAAGGTGAAAACAAAGGACGATGGAAAGAACACACAAAACAAGCAAATAACACGGATTTTTCCTTTTTCCTGAATTTTTCCCGGATTTTTCCAAAAGGCACTAGTAGGAATCAAACTTTTTTATATTTTCACTGTTTTTATAATTTTCTCTGAACAAGGATAAAAAAAGATACAACCACAAAAATTGGCACCTACAACTGAGGTGGGATGTGATCTACAGAAATACAGCACGTTCTCTGAAAAGCATGCAAAAACTTTGACATTTTTTTTCTTTATTTTCCTGATTTTTTTGGCAATTTTGATGAAACCAAACAGGGCAAAGCAATCTGTTGTTGAGCGTAGGTAACAGTTACAAGATGAACCTGTGCTGATAGAAGAATATGTGGAGCTATGGGTAGGGCACACAATATGACAGCAAGGATTAGCTATTAACGAGTGCAGATTAGCGATTGTTCAATCTGGATCCAAAGTACAAATCATAGCTGCTGGCTAAGACATGTCGAGACGTTGCGCAACAAGGTGAAAACAAAGGACGATGGAAAGAACGTACAGAATAAGCAAATAACACGGATTTTTCCTTTTTCCTGAATTTTTCCAAAAGGCACTAGCAGGAATCAAACTTTTTTATTTTTTCGCTATTTTTTTATAATTTTCTCTATACAAGGATCAAAAAAAGATGCAACCACAAAAATTGGCACCTACAACTGAGGTGGGATGTGGTCTAAAGAAATACAGCACGTTCTCTGAAAAGCGTACAAAAACTTTGACAATTTTTTATCTTTATTTTCCTGAATTTTTTATGGCAATTTTGATGAAACCAAATAGGACGAAGCAATCTGTTGTTGATCGTGGGTACCAGTTGCAAGTTGAACCTGTGCTGATAGAAGAATATGTGGAGCTATGGGTAGCCACACAATATGACAGCAAGGATTAGCAATTAACGAGTGCAGATTAGCGATTGTTCAATCCGGATCCAAAGTACAAATCACAATTGTTGGCTAAGACGTGTCAAGACGTAGCGCAACAAGGTGAACACAAAGGACGAAGGAAAGAACGCACAGAACAAGCAAATAACACGGATTTTTCCTTTTTCCTGAATTTTCCCTGATTTTTCCAAAAGGCACTTTTAGGAATCAAACTTTTTTATATTTTCACTGTTTTTTTTAATTTTCTCTGAACAAGGATCAAAAAAGATACAACCACAAAAATTGGCACCTACAACTGAGGTGGGATGTGGTCTACAGAAATACAGCACGTTCTCTGAAAAGCGTGCAAAAACTTTGACATTTTTTTCTTTATTTTCCTGATTTTTTTGGCAATTTTGATTAAACCAAACAAGGCGAAGCAATCTGTTGTTGAGCGTGGGTAACAGTTGCAAGATGAACCAGTGCTTATAGAAGAATATGTGGAGCTATGGGTAGGCACACAATATGACAACAAGGATTAGCAATTAACGAGTGCAGATTAGCGATTGTTCAATCCGGATCCAAAGTACAAATCACAGTTGCTGGCTAAGACATGTCGAGACATAGCGCTACAAGGTGAAAACAAAGGACGATGGAAAGAACGTACAGAATAAGCAAATAACACGGATTTTTCCTTTTTCCTAAATTTTTCCAAAAGGCACTAGTAGGAATCAAACTTTTTTATTTTATCGCTATTTTTATAATTTTCTCTGAACAAGGATCAAAAAAAGATGCAACCACAAAAATTGGCACCTACAACTGAGGTGGGATGTGGTCTAAAGAAATACAACACGTTCTCTGAAAAGCGTGCAAAAACTGTAACAATTTTTTATTTATTTTCCTGAATTCTTTTGGCAATTTTGATGAAACAAAACAGGGTAAAGCAATCTGTTGTTGAACGTGGATAACAGTTGTAAGATGAACCTGTGCTGATAGAAGAATATGTGGAGCTATGGGTAGGCACTCAATATGACAGCAAGGATTAGCAATTATCGAGTGCAGATTAGCGATTGTTCAATCCGGATCCAAAGTACAAATCACAGCTGCCGGCTAAGACGTGTCGAGACGTAGCGCAACAAGGTGAAAACAAAGGACGATGGAAAGAACACACAAAACATGCAAATAACACGGATTTTTTCTTTTTCCTGAATTTTTCCCGGATTTTTCCAAAAGGCACTAGTAGGAATCAAACTTTTTTATATTTTCACTATTTTTATAATTTTCTCTGAACAAGGATCAAAAAAGATACAACCACAAAAATTGGCACCTACAACTGAGGTGGGATGTGATCTACAGAAATACAGCACGTTCTCTGAAAAGCATGCAAAAACTTTGACATTTTTTTTCTTTATTTTCCTGATTTCTTTTGGCAATTTTGATGAAACCAAACAGGGCGAAGCAATCTGTTGTTGAGCGTGGGTAACAGTTGCAAGATGAACCTGTGCTGATAAAAGAATATGTGGAGCTATGGGTAGGCACACAATATGACAGCAAGGATTAGCAATTAACGAGTGCAGATTAGCGATTGTTCAATCCGGATCCAAAGTACAAATCACAATTGTTGGCTAAGACGTGTCAAGACGTAGCGCAACAAGGTGAACACAAAGGACGAAGGAAAGAACGCACAGAACAAGCAAATAACACGGATTTTTCCTTTTTCCTGAATTTTCCCTGATTTTTCCAAAAGGCACTAGTAGGAATTAAACTTTTTTTATTTTCACTGTTTTTTTTAATTTTCTCTAAACAAGGATCAAAAAAGATACAACCACAAAAATTGGCACCTACAACTGAGGTGGGATGTGGTCTACAGAAATACAGCACGTTCTCTGAAAATCGTGCAAAAACTTTGACATTTTTTCTTTATTTTCCTGATTTTTTTGGCAATTTTGGTGAAACCAAACAAGGCGAAGCAATCTGTTGTTGAGCGTGGGTAACAGTTGCAAGATGAACCAGTGCTTATAGAAGAATATGTGGAGCTATGGGGCACACAATATGACAACAAGGATTAGCAATTAACGAGTGCAGATTAGCGATTGTTCAATCCGGATCCAAAGTACAAATCACAATTGCTGGCTAAGACGTGTCGAGACATAGCGCAACAAGGTGAAAACAAAGGACGATGGAAAGAACGTACAGAATAAGCAAATAACACGGATTTTTCCTTTTTCCTGAATTTTTCCAAAAGGCACTAGTAGGAATCAAACTTTTTTATTTTATCGCTATTTTTATAATTTTCTCTGAACAAGGATCAAAAAAAGATGCAACCACAAAAATTGGCACCTACAACTGAGGTGGGATGTGATCTATAGAAATACAGCACGTTCTCTGAAAAGCATGCAAAAACTTTGACATTTTTTTTCTTTATTTTCCTGATTTCTTTTGGCAATTTTGATGAAACCAAACAGGGCGAAGCAATCTGTTGTTGAGCGTAGGTAACAGTTGCAAGATGAACCTGTGCTGATAGAAGAATTTTTGGAGCTATGGGTAGGGCACACAATATGACAGCAAGGATTAGCTATTAACGAGTGCAGATTAGCGATTGTTCAATCTGGATCCAAAGTACAAATCATAGCTGCTGGCTAAGACATGTCGAGACGTAGCGCAACAAGGTGAAAACAAAGGACGATGGAAAGAACGTACAGAATAAGCAAATAACACGGATTTTTCCTTTTTCCTGAATTTTTCCAAAAGGCACTAGCAGGAATCAAACTTTTTTATTTTTTCGCTATTTTTTATAATTTTCTCTGAACAAGGATCAAAAAAAGATGCAACCACAAAAATTGGCACCTACAACTGAGGTGGGATGTGGTCTAAAGAAATACAGCACGTTCTCTGAAAAGCATGCAAAAACTTTGACAATTTTTTATCTTTATTTTCCTGAATTTTTTATGGCAATTTTGATGAAACCAAATAGGACGAAGCAATCTGTTGTTGATCGTGGGTACCAGTTGCAAGATGAACCTGTGCTGATAGAAGAATATGTGGAGCTATGGGTAGGCACACAATATGACAGCAAGGATTAGCAATTAACGAGTGCAGATTAGCGATTGTTCAATCCGGATCCAAAGTACAAATCACAAATGTTGGCTAAGACGTGTCAAGATGTAGCGCAACAAGGTGAACACAAAGGACGAAGGAAAGAACGCACAGAACAAGCAAATAACACGGATTTTTCCTTTTTCCTGAATTTTCCCCGATTTTTCCAAAAGGCACTAGTAGGAATCAAACTTTTTTATATTTTCACTGTTTTTTTTAATTTTCTCTAAACAAGGATCAAAAAAGATACAACCACAAAAATTGGCACCTACAACTGAGGTGGGATGTGGTCTACAGAAATACAGCACGTTCTCTGAAAAGCGTGCAAAAACATTGACATTTTTTCTTTATTTTCCTGATTTTTTTGGCAATTTTGATGAAACCAAACAAGGCGAAGCAATCTGTTGTTGAGCGTGGGTAACAGTTGCAAGATGAACCAGTGCTTATAGAAGAATATGTGGAGCTATGGGGCACACAATATGACAACAAGGATTAGCAATTAACGAGTGCAGATTAGCGATTGTTCAATCCGGATCCAAAGTACAAATCACAGTTGCTGGCTAAGACGTGTCGAGACATAGCGCAACAAGGTGAAAACAAAGGACGATGGAAAGAACGTACAGAATAAGCAAATAACACAGATTTTTCCTTTTTCCTGAATTTTTCCAAAAGGCACTAGTAGGAATCAAACTTTTTTATTTTATCGCTATTTTTATAATTTTCTCTGAACAAGGATCAAAAAAAGATGCAACCACAAAAATTGGCACCTACAACTGAGGTGGGATGTGGTCTAAAGTAATACAGCACGTTCTCTGAAAAGCGTGCAAAAACTTTAACAATTTTTTATTTATTTTCCTGAATTTTTTTGGCAATTTTGATGAAACAAAACAGGGTAAAGCAATCTGTTGTTGAACGTGGATAACAATTGCAAGATGAACCTGTGCTGATAGAAGAATATGTGGAGCTATGGGTAGGCACTCAATATGATAGCAAGGATTAGCAATTATCGAGTGCAGATTAGCGATTGTTCAATCCGGATCCAAAGTACAAATCATAGCTGCTGGCTAAGACGTGTCGAGACGTAGCGCAACAAGGGGAAAACAAAGGACGATGGAAAGAACACACAAAACAAGCAAATAACATGGATTTTTCCTTTTTCCAGAATTTTTCCCTGATTTTTCCAAAAGGCACTAGTAGGAATCATACTTTTTTATATTTTCACTGTTTTTATAATTTTCTCTGAACAAGGATCAAAAAAGATACAACCACAAAAATTGGCACCTACAACTGAGGTGGGATGTGATCTACAGAAATACAGCACGTTCTCTGAAAAGCATGCAAAAACTTTGACATTTTTTTTCTTTATTTTCCTGATTTTTTTGGCAATTTTGATGAAACCAAATAGGGCGAAGCAATCTGTTGTTGAGCGTAGGTAACAGTTGCAAGATGAACCTGTGCTTAAGCCTGGGCACAAAAAACCGAAACCGAGGAACCGAACCGAAAGAACCGGAACCGAAACCGAAAGGACCGAAACCGAAAAATTCGGTTCCTTGTTCGGTTCCTAATTTTGAGGAACCGAAATAACCGAAGAAAATTCGGTTCCTACTCTCGGTTAACCGAACTAACCGAAAGAACCGAATTACATGTATCATATTCATCTACTCATATTTTGTAAGATTATTTTTGGTTTATGTGTGATATTTTATATTTCAAAAGCTATATATTTGTGTTAGTACATTGCTATTATTGCCTTATAAATTATTATTAATAAAAATGGATATAATGTTGCATAAATTTGCCTTGAAACATGTATATTTATTCTTGTCTTGACCTATGCTGAAAAATTTCGGTTAGTTCGGTTAGAACCGAAACCGAACCGAAATAACCGAGAACCGAAATTGTCGGTTCCAAAAATTTTTGGGAACCGATCGGTTCCTATTTTCTGAGAACCGAATTTCTTCAGGAACCGAGGAACCGAACCGAACCGAACCGAAGAACCGAATGCCCACACTGACCTGTGCTGATAGAAGAATATGTGGAGCTATGGGTAGGGCACACAATATGACAGCAAGGATTAGCTATTAACGAGTGCAGATTAGCGATTGTTCAATCTGGATCCAAAGTACAAATCATAGCTGCTGGCTAAGACATGTCGAGACGTAGCACAACAAGGTGAAAACAAAGGACGATGGAAAGAACATACAGAATAAGCAAATAACATGGATTTTTCCTTTTTCCTGAATTTTTCCAAAAGGCACTAGCAGGAATCAAACTTTTTTATTTTTTCGCTATTTTTTTATAATTTTCTCTGAACAAGGATCAAAAAAAGATGCAACCACAAAAATTGGCACCTACAACTGAGGTGGGATGTGGTCTAAAGAAATACAGCACGTTCTCTGAAAAGCGTGCAAAAACTTTGACAATTTTTTATCTTTATTTTTCTGAAATTTTTATGGCAATTTTGATGAAACCAAATAGGACGAAGCAATCTGTTGTTGATCGTGGGTACCAGTTGCAAGATGAACCTATGCTGATAGAAGAATATGTGGAGCTATGGGTAGGCACACAATATGACAGCAAGGATTAGCAATTAACGAGTGCAGATTAGCGATTGTTCAATCCGGATCCAAAGTACAAATCACAGCTGCCGGCTAAGACGTGTCGAGACGTAGCGCAACAACGTGAAAACCAAGGACGATGGAAAGAACACACAAAACAAGCAAATAACACGGATTTTTCCTTTTTCCTGAATTTTTCCCTGATTTTTCCAAAAGGCACTAGTAGGAATCAAACTTTTTTATATTTTCACTGTTTTTATAATTTTCTCTGAACAAGGATCAAAAAAGATACAACCACAAAAATTGGCACCTACAACTGAGGTGGGATGTGATCTACAGAAATACAGCACGTTCTCTGAAGAGCACGCAAAAACTTTGACATTTTTTTCTTTATTTTCCTGATTTTTTTTGGCAATTTTGATGAAACCAAACAAGGCGAAGCAATCTGTTGTTGAGCGTGGGTAACAGTTGCAAGATGAACCAATGCTTATAGAAGAATATGTGGAGCTATGGGTAGGCACACAATATGACAACAAGGATTAGCAATTAACGAGTGCAGATTAGCGATTGTTCAATCCGGATCCAAAGTACAAATCACAGTTGATAGCTAAGATGTGTCGAGACATAGCGCAACAAGGTGAAAACAAAGGACGATGGAAAGAACGTACAGAATAAGCAAATAACACGGATTTTTCCTTTTTCCTGAATTTTTCCAAAAGGCACTAGTAGGAATCAAACTTTTTTATTTTATCGCTATTTTTATAATTTTCTCTGAACAAGGATCAAAAAAAGATGCAACCACAAAAATTGGCACCTACAACTGAGGTGGGATGTGGTCTAAAGAAATACAGAACGTTCTCTAAAAAGCGTGCAAAAACTTTAACAATTTTTTATTTATTTTCCTGAATTCTTTTGGCAATTTTGATGAAACAAAACAGGGTAAAGCAATCTGTTGTTGAACGTGGATAACAGTTGCAAGATGAACCTGTGCTGATAGAAGAATATGTGGAGCTATGGGTAGGCACTCAATATGACAGCAAGGATTAGCGATTGTTCAATCCGGATCCAAAGTACAAATCACAGCTGCCGGCTAAGACGTGTCGAGACGTAGCGCAACAAGGTGAAAACCAAGGACGATGGAAAGAACACACAAAACAAGCAAATAACACGGATTTTTCCTTTTTCCTGAATTTTTCCCTGATTTTTCCAAAAGGCACTAGTAGGAATCAAACTTTTTTATATTTTCACTGTTTTTATAATTTTCTCTGAACAAGGATCAAAAAAGATACAACCACAAAAATTGGCACCTACAACTGAGGTGGGATGTGATCTACAGAAATACAACACGTTCTCTGAAAAGCATGCAAAAACTTTGACATTTTTTTTCTTTATTTTCCTGATTTTTTTGGCAATTTTGATGAAACCAAATAGGGCGAAGCAATCTGTTGTTGAGCGTGGGTAGCAGTTGCAAGATGAACCTGTGCTGATAGAAGAATATGTGGAGCTATGGGTAGGGCACACAATATGACAGCAAGGATTAGCAATTAACGAGTGCAGATTAGCGATTGTTCAATCTGGATCCAAAGTACAAATCATAGCTGCTGGCTAAGACATGTCGAGACATAGCGCAACAAGGTGAAAACAAAGGACGATGGAAAGAACGTACAGAATAAGCAAATAACACGGATTTTTTTTTTCCTAAATTTTTCCAAAAGGCACTAGCAGGAATCAAACTTTTTTATTTTTTTGCTATTTTTTTTATAATTTTCTCTCAACAAGGATCAAAAAAAGATGCAACCACAAAAATTGGCACCTACAACTGAGGTGGGATGTGGTCTAAAGAAATACAGCACGTTCTCTGAAAAGCATGCCAAAACTTTGACAATTTTTTATCTTTATTTTCCTGAATTTTTTATGGCAATTTTGATGAAACCAATAGGACGAAGCAATCTGTTGTTGATCGTGGGTACCAGTTGCAAGATGAACCTGTGTTGATAGAAGAATATGTGGAGCTATGGGTAGGCACACAATATGACAGCAAGGATTAGCAATTAACGAGTGCAGATTAGCGATTGTTCAATCCGGATCCAAAGTACAAATCACAATTGCTGGCTAAGACGTGTCGAGACGTAGCGCAACAAGGTGAACACAAAGGACGAAGGAAAGAACGCATAGAACAAGCAAATAACACGGATTTTTCCTTTTTCCTGATTTTTCCCTGATTTTTCCAAAAGGCACTAGTAGGAATCAAACTTTTTTATATTTTCACTGTTTTTATAATTTTCTCTGAACAAGGATCAAAAAAGATACAACCACAAAAATTGGCACCTACAACTGAGATGGGATGTGGTCTACAGAAATACAACAGGTTCTCTGAAAAAGCGTGCAAAAACTTTGACATTTTTTTCTTTATTTTCCTGATTTTTTTGGCAATTTTGATGAAACCAAACAGGGCGAAGCAATCTGTTGTTGAGCGTGGGTAACAGTTGCAAGATGAACCTGTGCTGATAGAAGAATATGTGGAGCTATGGGTAGGGCACACAATATGACAGCAAGGATTAGCTATTAACGAGTGCAGATTAGCGATTGTTCAATCTGGATCCAAAGTACAAATCATAGCTGCTGGCTAAGACATGTCGAGACGTAGCGCAACAAGGTGAAAACAAAGGAGGATGGAAAGAACATACAGAATAAGCAAATAACACGGATTTTTCCTTTTTCCTGAATTTTTCCAAAAGGCACTAGCAGGAATCAAACTTTTTTATTTTTTCGCTATTTTTTATAATTTTCTCTGAACAAGGATCAAAAAAAGATGCAACCACAAAAATTGGCACCTACAACTGAGGTGGGATGTGGTCTAAAGTGTCACACCCATTTTTAAGAACAAAAATAGGATGCATAAAGTACTCATGTGCGCCCCAGGTCATGATCGCACACATGAGCAGACAAATTACATAGTATCATCACAGTGCTTATTACATAACGAATATATGTTTAAAACATAGTCTTGAACAATAAACAATAATATCTAATGATAATCTCCAGCGGAAACTCCACACAGGGACACGGTTGACTGGTTGACACCAAGACTAGTACTCATTACGGTAATCCTCATCATAATCTTCATCTGTTATGGTGGAAATAGCAAGAGTGAGTCCATGTCGAACTCAACAAATATAACACAGGGTTCATGAGGCTCAAATGGCTAAACACTGTTTGACTGCGGATAGCTTTTAATCTTATAACTTTCATTTGAGTAGCATCAAGATAAACCACTTCCCATTAAAGAACCAATGATCAATTGCAATAATGATAACGAATAACATTAACAAGAGCATAATATTAATCGACAATAATTAAACATAATATAACAATGGTGATCTTCTATTCCGTAAGAATGCCCAAGGCCGCTCGTATCCGTGAGCACGGCTAGTATACCAGTTTTTAACTCTGCGCAGAGGTGTACACTTTCACTGTGAGTCATGATTTCCAAATGAGTGGGGAGATCAAGCCCAAACACCCAAAAACCATATAAAGCCACTCAAGAGTTCGTCTAACAAGTTAGGGCCATTAGATTCACTCGGCAGGCAGATGTAGAACCCCCCTTCCCTGTGGCACAACAACCGCAGCCTATACACACTAGGCCAGGGGCTCGCACTACACCCAAAGTGTCAAGCCATTCTTACGCCATTTAAGGTAACCACTAACGAGCTAGAAAAGGTCTCTTGAACAACTAGAGCCAGAGCCATATAGCCCTCACAGCTGTACTGTCAATCCCGGTTAATGCTTACAGATAAGTCCTTATGGAGAGTAACTAGAGCACCAAAAATAACACATAGGCTCTAGTCCCCTTTTAACAATAATTAAACCATCTTAATAATTGGTTGCTTGATCCATTAATCATATCGCAAGATCATTGTTCTTTGTTTAAGCACTAGCCACAGCTACCCATATGCATACCCAAGGTTGACAAGGAATCAAGACATCAAACACTAAGTTATAATCTCTAAGGTTGTCAAGGTAAGCATATGCATATGTATGATAATTTTGATGAATAGGTAACAAGGATAGTCCTGTGTTATACTTGCCTTGATCAAAGCTCTCCAAGTAGTACTGCTGACTTGGCTCAAAGTAATACTCCGAATCGTCCAAATACTGCTCACCTTCTATACTCGATCATCAATCAACAACATACATGCATCCAATCAAACATACACGAAGCAAACAAATAGATATAATTAGAACAGTACACCAACAGTAACAAAACAGTAATAAAAGTTTATAAAACTCTTCTACACGTTTCTACGATCACACAGACGCAAAGATCACCAAAATCGGAGTTAAAACGTAGAAGTTATGAATTTTCTAAGATTTCCTATAGATCAATAAATACTTAATTATAAACTCGAAAAATAAATTATCAAAACTAACTGTAAAATTATACTAACATGTAGAGTTCGCAATTACGAACCTAACGCAATTTGAATGGATCAAATCGGAGTTAAAACGAAGTTTTTATGGCTAAAACAGTTGTAGTGGCAAAACTGTAAATTGCTGAAAACGTATTTTTGAATTAACCGATGGAAAATACGCTTTCCAAAATACGAAAACGTAATCTCAGCTTTACGCCTTGGGACCGCGGGTTTATTTAGAAGAAGTTCAGGGACTCATAAGCAAAAAGTCATGGCCGAAAGGGTACATTGAACCCTGGCCGTTGGATCTCCATTCGATGAGCCAGATTAGATTCACAAGGAAAGAAGAAGGGCGGCTCCGGCCACCAACAGTAACCCGCGGTGGCTACCCTGCCGGCGACGAGAAATCAACGGCGGCGCTTCCAAAATCCGACAGCTCGGTCCACAATTAAGCAAAGCAAAAATACTAACAGAGAGAGGAGATGAAGGCGAGCTCACCTAAGCAAGAATCAAAGGCGGTGTCGACTCGGTCGCGGAGTACAACAAACAATGGCGGCGGCGGTCCCTGCACCCGACGGCAAGTCGCCATGAATCATCGTACCGAAGAACAAGGTGGGGAAAAAGATTCACCACGATCAAGAGAACGTAGCAAAACTCATTGCAAGACTTACTATCACAAGGCGACAACGAATTAGATGATCCCTCAACCCGGCGGAACTCGAGCTTCGGCCGACCGCAACCTCCAGCTAGGGCAATTCGGATCTCGTAGATAGGAAAAAGAGATAGAAAATAGCAGCGGTTCCCTTTTATAACAACCCGTCGCGATCAATTGGATTTCATCACATATTTCCCGGATTGCTCGGTGAAGTCGGTCGGTAGTTTCTTGACTCCGGTTCGGTTACGACTCAAGGAAGGAGACGAGACTGGCAACGGGGTCCCGGTCGTCAGCGAAACGGAAAGGAAGAGAAGGGCGCGGCTTCGGGCTGGCCGACCGGATCGGGCCGCGCAGCATGCTGGGCCGTCCCACCGACGCGAGCAAGAGAACAAGCTTGGGCTGACGGTCGCTGGCTGCCGAGCCCAGCAGGTAAGCAGGTGAGTTTTTCTTCTTTTTTTTTTGTTTATTTTCAAAACCATTTAAAGAAATTTCAAATTCAAATCAAATGTAAGCAAAATCACACCACTCAATAAAAATATATGCAACAGCATGAATGCAACACAACATTTATTTTATTATTATTTTAAATTGGACTTTATTTGTTATCTAAATTATTTAAATTTTTGTTATCTCTAAAATTTGGGTGTTACAAATTCTACCCCCCTTAAAAGAATCTCGTCCTCGAGATTGGATTGCTTACTCAAACAACTGCGGATGTGATTTCCTCAATTCATCCTCTCTTTCCCAAGTTGCCTCTGCCTCTGAATACCGATTCCACTGTACTTTGCACATCTTAATAATCCGACTTCGAGTAACCCTCTCAGCAGTCTCTAAAATCTTAATCGGAATCTCTTCATATGTAAGATCCTCTTTAACAGTCAATTCTTCCAAAGGTATCTGCTCCTCAGGCACCCTCAAACACTTTTTAAGTTGTGAAACATGAAACACATCATGCACCCCAGATAAATTCTCAGGCAACTCTAATTGGTAAGCAACTTCCCCACGTCTAGCAATAACTTTAAATGGTCCAACATACCTTGGTGCTAGTTTACCTTTCATGTTAAATCTCTTCACACTTCTCATAGGTGACACCTTCAAATAAACATAATCACCTACTTCAAAAACTAGATCTCTTCTCCTATTATCAGCATAACTCTTCTGACGAGACTGTGCCACTCTCAAATTCTCACGAATCACTCGCACTTGATCTTCTGCGTTTCTAAGAACATCTGTACCAAACACCTGAGATTCACCTGTCTGATCCCAAAACAATGGAGTTCTACACTTACGTCCATACAAAGCTTCAAACGGTGCCATCTTAAGACTCTGTTGATAACTGTTATTGTAAGAAAATTCTGCATAAGGCAAACTCTTATCCCAACTAATTCCATATTGCAATGCACAGGCTCTCAACATATCCTCTAATACCTGGTTGGTCCTTTCAGTCTGCCCATCTGTCTGTGGATGATATGCTGTACTAAAATTTAGCTTAGTTCCTAAAGATTCATGTACAACCTTCCAAAAATGTGATGTAAATTGCGAACCTCGATCAGATACAATCTTCTTCGGAACTCCGTGCAAACACACTATCTTCTCCATATACAACTCTGCCAATTTTGGTCCTTGATAGGTAGTTCTAACTGGTATAAAATGAGCAACTTTAGTTAAATGATCTACTATCACCCAAATAGAGTCATAACCTTTCTGAGTACGAGGTAACCCCACTATAAAGTCCATACCAACTTCTTCCCACTTCCACTCAGGAATCTTCATTGGTTGCAGCAATCCTGCAGGTCTCTGATGCTCAGCTTTTACCCTCTGACACGTGTCACATATTGCTACATACTCAGCCACATCACGCTTTAATCCAACCCACCAATACTTCTGTTTGAGATCTAGATACATCTTAGTACTACCAGGATGAATAGAATAAGCTGACTCATGAGCCTCACGAAGAATTGCCTGTCTAATAGCTTGATCCTCAGGTACACACAGCCTCTTTCCAAACCACAAAATTCCATTATCATCCATTCTAAAGCCTGGTGACTTACCAATCACTATATCCTCCGCTATCTTCTTTAGTTTCTCATCCTTCAATTGACCCTTATAGATCTCTTGCTCTAAAGTAGGCTCTATTACTAATTCCATTGCATTAGTAACAATTCCCAAGTTCAGATATTCAAATTCAGCACATAACTCACTAGTCATAGACAATGTTCTTATCTCATTGGCATAACTCTTCCTACTAAGAGCATCAGCTACTACATTAGCCTTACCAGGATGATAGTGTATCTCAATATCATAATCCTTAATCAACTCTAACCATCTGCGTTGCCTCAAATTCAGATCTGACTGAGTGAAAATATACTTCAAACTCTTATGATCAGTGTATATATCACTCTTATGTCCAATCAAATAATGTCTCCAAATTTTTAAAGCATGAACAACAGCTGCTAACTCCAAATCATGTGTAGGATAATTCAACTCATGCTTTCTCAACTGTCTAGATGCATAAGCCACAACTCTGCCTTCTTGCATAAGAACACATCCCAAACCTTGACGAGAAGCATCACAATAAATAGAAAACTTCTTACTCAAATCTGGTAAAACCAAAACTGGCGCTGTAGTCAACCTCTTCTTCAACTCCTCAAAACTAGTTTGACATTTATCAGACCACATAAATTTAGCATTCTTTTCTAACAGAGAGGTCATAGGTTTAGCAAGTTTAGAAAACCCTTCAATGAACCGTCTATAATATCCAGCTAAACCCAAGAAACTGCGAATCTCGCTAACATCTGTAGGTGGTTTCCAATTCAATACATCTTTCACCTTTCCTGGATCCACCGATATACCTCCATTAGAAACAATATGACCAAGAAAAGAAACTTCCTTCAACCAAAACTCACATTTACTTCGCTTCGCATACAGTTTATGCTCTCTAAGCTTCTGCAATACCAACCTCAAATGTTCAGCATGCTCTACCTCGGTCTTGGAAAATACCAGTATATCATCAATAAACACTACCACAAACTTATCCAAGTATTCCATGAACACCTTATTCATCATATACATAAAGTATGCAGGTGCATTGGTCAATCCAAACGACATAACAGTATACTCATACAACCCATACCTTGTAGTAAAAGCTGTCTTTGGAATATCAGAGGCACGAATCTTCAACTGATGATATCCCGAACATAAATCAATCTTAGAAAACACACAAGCACCTCTCAACTGATCAAACAAGTCATCAATCCGGGGCAAAGGATACTTATTCTTGATAGTTACTTCATTTAGTGACCGATAATCAACACACATCCTCTGACCACCATCTTTCTTATCAACAAAAATAACTGGTGCTCCCCAAGGTGATGAACTAGGTCGAATAAAACCCTTATCTTGTAATTCTTTAATTTGTTTCTTAAGTTCTTCTAATTCATCTACTCCCATCCTATATGGTCGTTTGGCTATAGGTGCAGTTCCAGGTAATAATTCAATAAGAAATTCAATGTCTCGGTCAGGTGGCATACCTGGCAATTCATCAGGGAAGACATCCGGAAATTCCTCAATCACTGAATTCTCATTAATAGTATCCTCAATCTGATTCACCACCGCGGTTGGTTGCTTCTGCATTGCTACATCCACATTGATTTTATCTCCATTAGGCGCAGTCACAACTACCACTTTCTGCTGACACTGAATCTCTGCCTGATTTTGCATCATCCAGTCCATACCCAATATCACATCAATCCCAGATGTCCTCAACACTATAGGAGTTATCTTAAACTCTACCCCCCTTAATACCATACTAATTGGAAGACAACGATTACTGGTTTGCATGGTACCTCCAGGTGAATTTACTAAGAGAGGTTCTTTCATAGCTAGCATGGGTATACTATGCATTTTAACAAAAATATTGGATATGAATGTATGAGATGCTCCAGAGTCAAAAAGAACAGTTGCGGGAGTGGAATGTACATTGAACGTACCAATCATAACTTCTGGTGCATTATGAACTGTATCAGAAGACACGTGATTCACCCTTCCAGTACCCAAATGCCTCTGGTTGCTCTTCTGGCTCTGAGGAGTCTGTTGGTTCTGCTTCTCAGGACAATTATAAGACAAATGGCCCTCTTTACCACAGACAAAGCATCTAATAGGAGTGCTGGGAGAATTATTCTTCATGGGGGTAGCATTGGGATTTCCAGTGCGAGGAGTCTGTTGCCCAGTCTGCTGATACTGTTGACGCTGTGGATATGATGAACGCTGTTGCGACTGATTGCTTTGCCAATTTTGGGACCACCTCTGATTTGAATTGCGATTCCCCTGGCTAACCGGTCCCTGAAACTTCTGATGAAAGCCATGCTGAAAATTTGTGCGTTGACGGTTGTTGCTTCCTGAGCCTTGCACCTTCATCTTTCTCTTCCTATCCATCTCCTTACGCTCATTATCCAGCACAATAGCCTTGTTCACCAGCTCTTGAAAACTAGCATAGTTATTCCCCTTCAGTTGCAAGCGAAGATCATAATAGATTCCCTTCAAGAAAAGACGCTGCTTGTCTGCATCTTCCCTAACTTCATTGGGAGCATAGCGAGCCAACTGAGTAAACTTGTCATGATATTCACTCACACTCATCTGTCCCATCCTCAGGTTTCTGAATTCTTCCTGCTTCAGCTCAATTATACCTTCAGGAATATGACGAGCTCGAAAATCTCTAACAAACTCATTCCAAGTAATAGGAGGAGCATTGTCAGGGCGTGCAGCCTGGTACGACTCCCACCAAGTCTGAGCTGTTCCTTGTAACTGACCAGATGCATACAACACCTTCTCCATATCATTGCATTGGGCTATGTTCAGCTGTTTCTCCACCGCCCTCACCCAATCATCTGCTTCTAAAGGATCAGCAGCATGAGAAAACACTGGAGGGCGTCCCTTCAAAAATTCTCCACGCTTATCCCTTACTTGAACAGGTGGTGGTCCTCCAACAGGGGGATTGTTCTGCATATGCTGCATAAACATCTGCATCAGCTGATTCTGAGTTTGCATGAGTTCCTCCATAGTAACGGGTGGATTAACACCCCCACGACCTCTGCCACGACCTCTGCCTGACATCTGTTTCCAAAACACAGAAGATGGATTTCAGTACAAACCGAGATGATGTATACAATAGATAAACAAAATCTGATTTTCTGGGCGAACTCCAATTTCAGCAACTCAGTAAAACTGTCATATCTCAAGCTACAGACGTCCAAATCAGATGATCTTTACATGGTTGGAAAGCTTACAAAATTATCTACAACTCGTATTCACAACACTTTTTCTGATTCTGTCAATAAATTGGTCAAAAACTGAACTTAACAGAAACTGTTCCCGAATTCCAGACTGTGCAGTAACTCCAACTTGAAACAGGTATATCTCTTAACTCATAATAGATATTAAGGTGATTCTTGTGGGATTGGAAAGATACAGAAGTCTAATTATTCCCAGTAAAATTTCTTAAATTTCCCATGAACGGATTTTAAGTTATTTCTAAAACACCCCAGACTGATCCAGAAATCAGCAAAGGACAGAACTAAGTTAACCCCATGTTCACTAATATATCTTGCTCAAACTTAATATTCTTAACCATGGAATTTGTAAGCATGTCAACAAAACTCCAGCACACATTACAAAGATCCAAATCACACATTATCATAATAACAAACCATCAATCACACAATTGTTCACACCACAAACTGACTCTTAAAACAATCCAAACTCGAAATTAACTCGCAACTACTATCGTTCTTATTACATAGGGAATTTTTCCTATTTCCTAATTAAGCTTCTCATAAATCTTAGGACGACCTAACTCCGCCCTTAATTGGTCAATCTCCTTGTAAGCTTGCTCCTTAAGTTCCTTTTCCTTCAGCAACTCATCCTTCAGGTCCGCCTCATGAAGAGCCAATTCACGAGCTAATGCCACCGTAGCTTGCAAAGTCAAGGAGGAACCATCCGCAAGTGGCACGGTCCAAATTCCCTTGTCATGCAAGAAACAAGGAAAATGCCGAAGTGCACCCTTTAGCGTCTTGTCCGAACGTAGACCATGGTAGTAAACAAATGCATTGAAAGCGACATCCTCCATGCTTGTCTCCACGGTTGCCCGGCTCACTCGGGTAATAAACTTTGACTCCACCTTAGGCTCCTTAGTGGTAGGATCCCTTTTCTTGACCCATAACTCCGTCTTCCAATAGGAATCCATCCATGGATGACTATACTCTGCACTGCGATACTCTAAAGTAGCCTCCCAGTCGTAGTAGTAGTTGTCCAAGGTTCTTGTCAACATATCATGGAAGAAAGCATCAGCCTTAGGAGCCACAATATGAGACTTTGTAGTCCACCCCAAAACTACATCCTCCATAGGTGTATCACCAACCTCTTGATTCAGCATCAGATAGCTCTTGATCACCCTCTTCCTTTGGCTCCTGGGGTTTGAAACGAGCAACATATTGTGCAGCTGACAGACGAGGATGAGGAGGCATCTATAAGATTTAGACATAGATTAGATAGAATCAATGTATTTTCGCAATAGAATAAAGTAGAGGAAGCATAAAACTTTAGTAATTAACAAGGTAAAAAGAGGAAGCATGAATTAAGTGAAGTATGGATGCTATCAACGACCATTCTAACTAGGCTTGCGTCCTACAGTCAACACGGCTCTGATACCAATCTGTCACACCCATTTTTAAGAACAAAAATAGGATGCATAAAGTACTCATGTGCGCCCCAGGTCATGATCGCACACATGAGCAGACAAATTACATAGTATCATCACAGTGCTTATTACATAACGAATATATGTTTAAAACATAGTCTTGAACAATAACAATAATATCTAATGATAATCTCCAGCGGAAACTCCACACAGGGATACGGTTGACTGGTTGACACCAAGACTAGTACTCATTACGGTAATCCTCATCATAATCTTCATCTGTTATGGTGGAAATAGCAAGAGTGAGTCCATGTCGAACTCAACAAATATAACACAGGGTTCATAAGGCTCAAATGGCTAAACACTGTTTGACTGCGGATAGCTTTTAATCTTATAACTTTCATTTGAGTAGCATCAAGATAAACCACTTCCCATTAAAGAACCAATGATCAATTGCAATAATGATAACGAATAACATTAACC
>JAKOGQ010000801.1:0-18532 GCA_022457205.1 Saccharum spontaneum
AAGCTCGGCGGGAGGAGAGAGGGACCCCAAACCCTCTTTACCCGCTCAAATTCCACCGCCTCTGCAACGTGCTAACATCACAAGTGACCATCACTATGTGCATGTGTGTTAGCATTTTCACAATCATTTTCCGAGGCGTTAATAGTTCTATCCAAATGCATGACATGAAATGCACACCTAGAGGCACTTAGGAGTTCAATAGCCGCGTCATTCTCCTCTTTATAGTACGGCTATCTATCCTATAATGTAACCACACCCACTAGGTGTCTTGGTTACTAAAACACAACCCTTAAGCATATACCTTTGCCTTGATCACATAGGGTTGCGTCCGAATCCAAGTGTGGCCATCATGATCACCACGTCCATCTTGCCACCAACCTTGGAATGTACTAATCCTCATATGCTACATACAACTTAGGCATAGGATTAGTACTTAGGCATTGTCACTATTACCAACACCAAACATAGAGCTTTCAATCTCCCCCTTGTTGGTAATTGGTGACAACCCTTTCACAAAGATATTATGATAAAATTTGATTGAACCCCATGTCACATTGTCCAAGTATATTACCATGTGTAAGAATTATGGACATGTGATCATGAATTCAAATTGATAGCAATGGCTCCCCCTACATGTATGCTATATGTTTGGATTTAGGAATCATACATGTTAGATAGGAAAGATTAGAAGCATTGACTACCAATAGGTGCTAAGTGTTTTAGATTATAGACCTTTGAAGCGTGATACAATCGGAGTAGCGATAAACACCATCTTAGCACCTTGTGTAGTTAGATACCACTTGGAAAAGCACAAATATAACTAGAAACCTCGTGAGATCAACAATATAAACAAGGTTATAGTACCGCTTTGAAAAACATGAAGCAAGAAAAATCTAACTACTTCCTATTCATGCTAGTACTTCAATACACCATTTAATTGTATACAGCAAAACATCACACAAGCAAAGTATTGGAGAAAAGGAATGCATAACTATGCATCATACATATGAAGTGCACATGGAAATGCAACATTTCATGTTTAAGAGCTTGCTCCCCCTACTTGTGTGCTCAAAATTTTAGTTGATCCCCTTCTTTTATCAATTCTCCCATTTAGGTTTTCTCCCCCTTTATAATCTATCTTGTGAACAACATTTTCTCCCCCTTTGGCACCAATGACCCAAGGGACCAATTTTAGATAGATTATCATGTTGAATTATGGGGTGAGGATCAAGTTGTGATTCAACCTAGATTGCTTGCATAAATAAAATGCTTCGATTTGATCCAAGGGCAAGCTTCTTCACACCTCACTAGAAGGGTTAATCCTGCACCATGTTGAAGCAAATATTTAGACAAGTGATCTAGATTAAACACTTAGGATCACAAGCTACTTAAACAAGTTATATGCTACCACTAGATCATACAAGACAAGGAAACAATAGTGGCACCATATAAACTTCAAAGTCATTTGATTTTCATGAATGAGCCTAGAACATGTAAATTATGACTAGATGCACTATACAAGCCCTTAGCATAGAATGTATGATATGTCAACCAATTGTACCTTGGGGCTCGAAGGAGAGGCATGTCATATCATGGAGGTGCATCAACTCATGTTGGAGAAGTCAAGTATGTTCAACTCATTCTTTAGCTTGTGAAATCTCTTCTCATCAAGTGGCTTGGGGGAATAGATCGGCTAGTTGATCTTCGGTGCCCACACTCTCAATAGCAATGTCACCCTTTTGTTGATGATCTCTAATGAAATGATGACGAACATCAAGATGCTTTGTTCTTTGATGTTGAACCGGATTGTTGGTTAGCTTCACGGCACTTTCATTGTCACATAGCAATGGCACATTCTTGAAATTGATTCCAAAATCCTTCAATGTTGCCTTCATCCATAAGATTTGTGCACAACAACTACCCGCGGCGATGTATTCGGCTTCGGCGGTAGATAGTGCAATACTATTTTGCTTCTTGGATGACCATGACACAAGTGATCTTCCCAATAATTGACAAGTCCCGGAAGTGCTCTTTCTCTCCACTTTGTCACCGGTATAGTCGTAATCCGAATATCCAACTAGCTCAAAGCTTGCACCTTTGGGATACCATAATCCAACATCTTGTGTATGCTTCAAATACCTCAATATTCTCCTTGTTGCCTTCAAATGACTTTCTCTTGGTGAGGCTTGAAATCTTGCACACATGCATACACTAAACATCACATCGGGTCTGATGCCGTTACATAGAGTAAGCTACCAATCATTGATCTATAAAGCTTTTGATCCACCATATTGCCCACTCTTGTCACTATCCCAACTTCCACTAGTGCCCATTGGGGTTGTAATGCCCTTTGCATCTTCCATACCAAACTTCTTGAGCATATCTTTGATGTACTTGGTTTGGCTCACAAATGTTCCTTCCTTCATTTGTTTGTTTTGAAGTCCAAGAAAGAAACTAAGTTCACCAATCATTGACACTTCAAATTCCTTTGCCATCATTTTCCCAAACTCATCACAATAATCTTGATTGGTTGAACCGAAGATGATATCATCAACATATATTTGCAACACAAACAAGTCTTTCCCAATCTTCTTAGTAAAGAGAGTAGTATCCACTTTGCCCATGACAAATCCTTTGGATAGCAAGAAATCTCTTAATCTTTCATACCATGCTCTTGGTGCTTGCTTCAATCCATATAAGGCTTTCCTTAACTTGTATACATGGTTGGGTTTCTTGTCATCTTCAAAACTGGGAGGTTGCTCCACATACACCTCCTCTTGAATGTACCCATTTAGAAATGCACTCTTCACATCCATTTGATATAGCTTGATATTGTGAGCACAAGCATAGGCAAGTAAGATCCTAATTGCTTCCAATGTTGCAACCGGGGCATAAGTTTCACCAAAGTCAAGACCCTCTATTTGTGTGTAACCTTGAGCCACTAGTCTTGCTTTGTTCCTTACTACTATTCCATCTTGATCTTGCTTGTTGCGAAAGACCCATCTTGTTCCAATGACATTGTGATCCTTAGGCCTCTCAACTAGTTCCCATACTTCATTTCTCTTGAAGTTGTTGAGCTCTTCATGCATTGCATTTACCCAATCCGGATCTCTCAATGCTTTATCAATGTCCTTGGGTTCTTCCATTGATACAAAAGAAGAGTGAGCACAAAATGATGCCAATCTTGATCTAGTTTGAACTCCCCTTTGTATGTCACCAATGATGGAATCCAATGGATGGTCTCTAGCAATGTTAGTTGGCTGAAGCACTTGGACTTGATTGCTTGGATGTTGATGTTGATCATAAGTTGGAGATTATGAACTAGCCACTTGTTGATCTTGTTGCACTTGAGATGATGTACTAACTTGATTTTGCATTAGAGACCAACTAGCTTGTGTAATTGGACTTTGAAGCACTTGATCTTTGTTATCATCCACATCAATCACTTGCTTCGGCCTAATATCACCAATATCCATTTCTTTCATAGCATTGGTCAATTGAGTTCCTCTCACATCATCCAAGTTATTTTCCTCATCTTGAGAACCATTTGTTTCATCAAACTCAACATCATGAACTTCCTCAAGTAAGCCACTAGCCAAATTCCAAACTCTATAAGCTTTGCTAGTAGTGGAGTAACCAAGTAAGAATCCTTCATCACATTTCTTCTCAAACTTGCTCAATCTAGAGCCCTTCTTCAAGATGTAGCATTTGCAACCAAATACCCGAAAGTATGCAATGTTGGGCTTTCTTCCATTTAAGATCTCATATGGTGTCTTCTCTAGAAACTTGTGGCAATAGAGGCGGTTGCTATAGAAACAAGCCGTGTTGATTGCTTTGGTCCAAAAAGAATGACTCACATTATACTCATTCAACATTGATCTTGCCATATCAACTAAGGTTCTATTCTTCCTCTCAACTAGGCCATTTGATTGAGGTGTATACTTGGCCAAAAATTGATGTTTGATTCCAAGCTTATCACATAGCTCATCAATTCTTGTATTTCTAAACTCACTTCCATTGTCACTTCTCACTTTCTTGATTGTGGTCTCAAACTCATTTTGCACTCTCTTGATGAACTTCTTGAATATGTCAAATACATCACTCTTGTCCACAAGAAAGAATACCCATGTGTATCTAGTGAAATCATCCACAATCACAAAACCATACTTGTTGCCACCAATGCTTGTGTATGTAGTTGGCCCAAATAGATCCATGTGCAACAACTCAAATGCCTTGGAAGTACTCATAATGCTCTTCAATGGATGAGTGTTGCCTACTTGCTTTCCGGCTTGACATGCACTACATAGCTTATCTTTCTCAAATGTGACATCCTTCAAGCCTCTAACTAAGTCATGCTTCACTAACTTGTTCAATTGCTTCATACCAACATGACCAAGTCTTCTATGCCATAACCAACTCATACTTGATTTGGTGAGCAAGCATGTTGAAAGTTGAGTGTCACTAGCATTGAAATCAACCAAGTATAGATTCTCATATCTAAAGCCCTTGAAGATCAAGTTGGAGCCATCAACACTAACTATCTCCACATCATCAACACCAAATATGCACTTGAAACCGAGATCACACAATTGAGCAACCGAGAGAAGATTGAAGTTCAACTTTTCAACTAAGAGCACATTGGAAATGCTATGATCATTTGAGATTGCAATCCTTCCAAGAGCCTTCACATCACCCTTACTATTGTCACCAAATGTGATACTGTCAATGCCACTATCATTTGATTTGAGAGAGTTGAACATTCTTGAATCACCGGTCATATGTTGAGAGCACCCACTATCAAGCACCCAATGCCTTCCTCTGGCCTTGTAATTTACCTACAAAATAAATTAATGTTTCTTAGGTACCCATACTTGTTTGGGTCCTTGGAGGTTAGTAACTAAGCTCTTTGGTACCCAAATGGCCTTCTTCTTTGGACCCACAATTGGTGTACCAACAAACCTAGCATGCACACCTTTCTCACCCTTGGTAAGCACATAACAAGAATCAAAAGGAATGTAATCCATTTTAGCATGAAACTTGTTGTTGTTCTTGTTCATTTTATTACAATTAATCTCTAGATGCCCAACTTGCTTGCATCTATTGCAATAACGACCATTACTCTTCACAAAGCGAGACTTTGGAGTAGCAAAGGCCGCCTTGCCCTTCTTGGGAGTGTAGCCCAAACCCTCTTTGTTAAGAGAGAACCTTTGGCTACCCAAGCATTTTAGCAAGCGGGCATCCCCACCATAGGCATTGCCTAACGCGCGGATGAGATCATCCACTTCTCTCTTGAGAGTCTCATTCTCAACCACAAGCGATGCATCACTAGTAGTAGAGGTAGAGTTGGTTGTGGTGGATGATGATGAGCTACATGAAGCATTAGTAGGACCAACAAATAAAGAATCATCAATAATATCACATGTTAGTCCAATATCACAAGTGACAATCACTTGCTCCTCCTTAGCTTCCTTCATGAGCTTCTCCAACTTGAGGTCCTTCTCCTTGATGAGCTCAAGTAGAGAGGAGTGGGCTTCCTTAAGCCTAGTGTGAGCAACTTCAAGGTCCTCGTGGTCTTCCTTTAGACACTCACGAGAGGCCTCTAGCTCATCAAAGGATTTTCTAAGAGCTTTGAGCTCTTGTTCAATTCCTTTGCACTCCTTACTCTTTTTTAGAGCAACAAGCTCCTCCATCAAGGCATCATTTTCATTGCTCTTGGATATGAGCTCTTGCTCCAAGATTTTGCACTTCTTGGTTGTCCTCTTGTAGCCCTTGCTCATTTGATCTATTATGCCCAATAGATCATCCTTGGAGTAGTCCTCATCCTCCTCATCATCACTCCTACAACCATCACTAGCACAAGAATCATCATCACTATCATCATATTTTACCTTGGTAGGCTTGGCCATAAGGCATGTCGATGTAGTGTCAAAGATGGATGGCTTGTTAGAGAGGACGATGCTTGCAATGGCTCGCCGAGTGGTCCTCTCATCATCACTAGAGCTATCATCATCACTATCGGAGTTATCACTATCCCAAGTGACCACATAGCCACCACCCTTCTTCTTCTTGTTGATAGTGAAGCTCTTCTTTTCTTTCTTCTCCTTCTTGTCCTTCTTGTTCTTCTTCAACTTAAACTCCCCATCATGATATCTTTTATCTTCATAGGGACACTTTGCTACTACATGATCGGGGCTATTGCAATTGTAGCAAAGCATCTCCTTTGCCTTCATGAAGTCCCTTCTCTTTCTTGCACCATATCCTTTCTTCTTCATGAACCTCCCCATCTTGTGCACTAGGAGGGCCATGGTCTCATCATCGAATGGATCATCATCATCGCTCTCCACCTTGCTCTTGCCCTTAGAAGATGAAGCCTTGAATGCAATAGGCTTCTCTTGCTTGACCTTGATCTCCTTCTTCTCATCTTCATCTTCATCATCATCATATTGAGCATCGGTCATGACATCTCCAAGCACTTGGTTTGGAGTCACCTTATCCAAACCCTCTCTTTGGATCATCTTCCTCAAGATAGCAAACTTCTTAGGTAAGTTCATCAAAAACTTATGTGAGAAGTCCTTGTCCTTGACATCTTCTCCTAGGCTCTTGAGATCATTGACAATAACTTGTAGCCTATAGAACATCTCCGGTATGGACTCATCATCCTTCATCTTGAAGCTTGCAAACTTATCCTTGAGCATATAGAGCTTGGCACTCTTTACCGTTGAAGTGCCCTCATATGTTTCCTCTAATCTTGTCCACACTTCACTTGCCATCTCAAGATCCTTGATTTGCTCAAAGACCTTTGCATCAATCCCATTGTAGAGAGTGTTGAGAGCCATAGTGTTGCATTGGTTGTTGATGCGGTCATTGTTGGTGAGGTTGTCGGGATCAATGATAGCATAATCATGATGTGTCACCTCCCAAACCTTCTCATTGATAGAGCCAAGATATTGCTTCATCTTTCTTTTCCAATGATCAAAAGATGAGACACCATCAAAGAATGGAGGCTTGCCCCCGACATGGTTGAACACAACTTGAGCCATCTTACACCGAGGTTGTTAAGCCTTACAAATGGTGACCACGGCTCCGATACCACTTGAAAGGTCTTGATGGCTAGAGGGGGGGTGAATAGCCTTATAAAATTTTCTACAAAGACAAGCTAAACAAATTTATCAATACAACAAATAGCGAGATGCGAGTTTTGCTTAGCCTACGGGGTGTTTGCAAGCCACCTATCCAATTATCAATTCTAGTAAAATGGCACTCAACCGCACAAGTCAAACCAAGAAGGTAACTACAACTACAACTAGCAAGCTACACAAAAGAGCTACCCTAGCAAAGCTAACTAGCTAGCAAAGATAACTAAGAAAGTAATGTGGAGTTGAGTTAGAGGAGTTTCACCGAGGGGCGAAGTATTGAGCCAACCAATATGATCAACAATGAATACCAAGACAACCGAACACCGGGATCAATCAATCACAATATGAAAGTGATGACACGAAGATTTATCCCGAGGTTCACGTGCTTGCCGGCACGCTAGTCCCCGTTGTGTCCCTCTTCACCACGTGGTTCGGTGGCTAATCGGTCTCACACTGAGCCTCTCAAAAGGCGCCACAAGAACCTACCAAATGGCAAAAGGTTGCAATGACACGAGCAATTTACTAATGTTGCCTTTGGCACTTCGCCGAGGTAGGCACAAACCCCTCACAATCACCGAAGGTGGCCAAGAACAATCACCAACTCTTGCCAACGCCTCCAAGCTGCTCCAAGCCGTCTAGGTGGCGGCAACCACCAAGAGAAACAAGAATCCCGTAGCAAATCAACCACCAAGTCCCAACTAGATGCAATCTCACAATGCAAATGCACTTGGATCACTCAATCTCACTTCAAATATGCAAACAAGCAAGAGAGATGAGTGGGAGGGGAGTTGCTTAGCTCAAAGTGCTTACAAGTATGTCAAAATGTCCAAGAGTAAGAGCCTTGAGCCGGCCAACGAGTATTTATAGACGTACCCCTTCGAATATAGCCATTAGGAACTTAAACAGCCGCAGTCGCGCTGACCGGACGCGCTGGTCGCGTGGACCGGACGCGCCGATCGCGCAACGGCTCTTTTTCGAAACACCGACCGGACGCACTGGTCGCAACGACCGGACGCGCTGGTCACGACTGGACGCGCCGGTCCCGTGACTGACCGGACGTGCTAGTCAACCCTGAGCCGCGCACAACGAAACATCGACCGGACGCGCTGGAGAACTGACCGGACGCCATAGTGCTAGCGTCCGGTTGGAGTCCAGTAAGCTCCCTGATCGACCGGACGCGTCCGGTCGACTGTGACCGGACGCGCTGCGCGTCCGATCAACCAACTGAAAAACGTGCAGACGCTGAACGCTGACCGGACGCGTCCGGTCAAACAGTGACCGCGTCCGGTCCAGCGTCCGGTCACCACTGTGACCTCCGTTCGCCTCCATTTCTTTTTCCGACTACCGACGTAGTGGAAAATAGGCGTTTCAACTTCTCGAAAACGCCTGAATCCCGCCTTGCAAGCTCGGCGGGAGGGAGAGAGGACCCCAAACCCTCTTTACCGCTCAAACTCCACCGCCTCTGCAAACGTGCTAACATCACCAAGTGACCATCACTATGTGCATGTGTGTTAGCATTTTCACAATCATTTTCCGAGGCGTTATTAGTTCTATCCAAATGCATATGACATGAAATGCACACCTAGAGGCACTTAGGAGTTCAATAGCCGCGTCATTCCCCTCTTTATAGTACGGCTATCTATCCTATAATGTAACCACACCCACTAGGTGTCTTGGTTACTAAAACACAACCCTTAAGCATATACCTTTGCCTTGATCACGTAGGGTTGCGTCCGAATCCAAGTGTGGCCATCATGATCACCACGTCCATCTTGCCACCAACCTTGGAATGTACTAATCCTCATATGCTACATACAACTTAGGCATAGGATTAGTACTTAGGCATTGTCACTAATTACCAACACCAAACATAGAGCTTTCAGATTATAGGCCTCTTAATGCTGTAACCATCAAGAATAAGTATCCCTTGCCTCATATTGATGTGTTGTTCGATCAGTTAGCCAAGGCTAGGGTGTTCTCCAAGATAGATTTAAGATCGGGTTACCATTAGATAAAGGTTATGCCACAAGATATACCAAAAACCGCCTTTTCCACCAGATACGGGTTGTACGAGTATCTTGTTATGTCCTTTGGCTTAACAAATGCTCCTGCATACTTTATGTATCTGATGAATATGGTTTTCATGCCGGAGTTGGACAAGTTTGTGGTTGTGTTTATTGATGATATTCTAGTATACTCTGAGAACGAGAAAGATCATGAAGAGCATCTGAGAATTGTCTTAACCAGACTTAGAGATCATAAGTTGTATGCTAAGTTCAGCAAGTGTGAATTTTGGTTGAAGAAAGTTCCTTTCCTTGGTCATATTCTATCAGAAAATGGAGTTTTAGTAGATCCGAGCAAAGTGCAAGAGGTCATGGATTGGAAGACACCAAATACGGTGTCGGAAGTTAGAAGTTTCTTAGGCTTAGCTGGTTACTATCGCCGTTTCATCCCAGACTTCTCAAAAATCGCCAAGCCGATGACAAGTCTGTTACAAAAAGATCACAAGTTTGTGTGGACGGAGGAGTGTGACACAGCTTTCCACACCTTGCGGAAACTGTTGACCACTGCTCCAGTTCTTGCACAACCGGACATTGAGAAACATTTTTGATGTGTTTTACGACACATCGAAAATAGGTTTGGGATGTGTTCTTATGCAAGAAGGAAGAGTCATTGCTTATGCCTCCCGCCAGTTGAGAAAACATGAAATCAACTATCCGACGCATGATCTTGAGCTTGCCGCTGTGGTGCATACCTTAAAGATTTGGAGACATTACTTACTTAGTAATGTGTGCAATATTTTCACCGATCACAAGAGTCTCAAGTATATGTTTACCCAACCAGAGTTGAACATGAGACAGCGGAGATGGTTAGAGCTAATCAAAGATTACAACTTGAATGTACAGTATCATCCTGGAAAGGCCAATGTAGTGGTAGATACTTTGAGTAGGAAGTCACATTGCCTGGATGTGCAACCCTTGCTCGAAGATGGTTTTGATCTGATGCACCCTGCGGTGTTGCATAGTATTCAGATCAATTGCTCCTTGGAGAGTAAGATAATAGAAGGCCGGAAAACTGACAAAGGGATATTTCACATCAAAGAGAAAATTAAAGAAGAACCATCCAAGCACTTTAGAGTAGATGAGCGGGACGTGTTGTGGTTTGACGACCACTTATTGTTCCCAAGGATAGGGAGCTTAAGAACAAACTTATGGATGAAGCTCATCTTTCTAAGCTATCCATTCATCCTGGCAGTAGTAAGATGTACCAAGAACTGAGACCTCGTTGCTGGTGGACAAAGATGAAGAAAGAGATTGCAGCTTTGTGGCCAGGTGTGACACATGTTGTAGAGTGAAAGCCATTCATATGAAACCGGCCAGATTGTTACAACCTTTGTCCGTACCTAGTTGGAAGTGGGACGATATCAGTATGGATTTCATCACAGGTTTGCCCACTACTCCGAAAGGTCATGATTCGATTTGGGTAATCGTGGATCGTCTTACAAAGTCAGCTCACTTTTTGCCTGTCAAGATTGATTATCGACCACCTCAATATGCCGAGAAGTATGTTGCTGAGATTGTGAGATTGCATGGCATACCGAAGACTATAGTTTCTAACAGAGGGTCACAGTTCACTGCTCACTTTTGGGAGCATTTGCACAAAGGGTTGGGAACTAGTTTGATTCGTAGTACCGCCTATCATCCTCAAACAGATGGTCAGACCGAAAGGGTTAATGCGGTTCTGGAGGACATGTTGAGAGCCTATGTTTTATCTTCCAGAGGTTCATGGGAGTCATGGTTGCCTTTAGCAGAGTTTGCTTACAATAATAGTTATCAAGAGAGTATCAAAATGGCACCTTTCGAAGCCCTGTATGGCAGAAAGTGTAGGACACCTCTAAACTGGATTGAGCCAGGTGAGAGAAGATATTATGGTATTGACTTTGTAGAAGAAGCTGAAAAGAAAGTTTATGTTATTCAGCAAAATATGAAAGCAGCTCAATCACGTCAGAAAAACTATGCGGATAGAAGGAGAAGACCGCTTGTATTCGAGGTTGGTGACTATGTTTATCTAGAAGTCACGCCAATGAAGAAGAAACGGTTGCAGCCAGGTTTGTGGGACCATACAAAATCTTGGAAAGAAAAGGTCCAGTAGCTTATAAGTTAGAATTACCTGAGACAATGAGTGCTATATTCCTAGTTTTTCATGTATCGCTTCTCAAAAAGTGTTTGCGCATTCCAGAGGAAAGAATTGAACCCCGAGGCATAAAGCTCAAGTCAGATTTGGTATATCGTGAGCAGCCGGTTTGAGTTTTGAACTCTAAAGAGAGGGCTACTCGAAACAGTGTGGTGAAAATATATAAGATACAATGGAGTCATCATGATGAGGGAGATGCATCTTGGGAAACGGGTGAATATCTACAAAAAGCCTATGAAGATTTTTATAACAAATAGTTCGTAACCCAAATCTCGGGATGAGAATTTTATAAGGGGGGAGGGCTGTAACACCCCGGTGTTACTCGAGCATTATCATTGCAAATCATACGCATGACATGTCTTTGCATGCATGATCATCGGTGGAATTAAAGTGCACTTTTAGTTAAAACATGAGTGCAGGAAAATTATTGCATATAATGCCTATACTTGATTCATCCTCATTAATTTGGTTTGACTCATGAAACATGGGTAGTTATAAATTTTAAATCACTTAGAAATAATTAGTGCAGTTTTTGGAGCAATTTGATAACTAAAGTTTTGTCAAAAATTTGCTTTTAAAAATATTATTAGAATTTGGTCAAAAACCCTTCTAATTAGCTTTTATTCTCTAATTCAAAATCTGTGGGGATTTTGGAGTTGGCCCTTTTATCAAAGTTGTAGAGAATTAAATTCTAAATCACTTTCATTTTTGGGCCATTTTCAGAAAAGGTCATCTTCTTGCTCAAATTCAAATTTGAAAACTGAGAATTGAAATTAATTGAAAAATTCCTTGAAAAATAAAATGAAAAATCAGATTTCTCTTAAGCGGGCCGCCGCCTCACTTCCGGCCCGTAGCCGCAAGCCAGCCAAGCCCGTTATCGCGCCCGCGCTCCCGCGCGCGTCCACAGTCCAGTGGACCACGCGCACGCCGCTCGCCCGCCTGCACCCCGTGTGGCGTGCCCAACCCCCGCGCGCGCTCCGCCGCGTGCACATGCCTCACCGGCGGCCGTGGACGGTGGCTGACCGCCCGGTCGGAGCCCCCGCACCGGGACGGAATCCCGTCCAAGGACGCTCCCGACCGCGCCTTAACCCCCGCGCCCACTCCTTCCTCCCCCACGTGCTCACCATTTCCGAACGCGGCTCCCTCCCCTCTGTCACCGCCACCGCCATCGCCGACGTTGCCGTTCCGGCCACGCTAGCTCACCGCAAGCCGCTCCATCTCGCCCAGAGCTTCTCCTCCCTCGGGCGAAGCCTGCACACGCCGGAATCGGCCGTGGTAAGCCTTCTCTCCGCGTGAATTGCTCGTCGGAGCTCCGACCGAGCTCACCGGACTTGCCCGCTCCGTGGAACACCTCTCTCCGCTCCACCTTACTCCCTTCCAGTGCGCGCATCTTGCTCGCCTTAGCTCACCGGTGCTCGAGCACCTTTTCTTGTCCCGTTCCTTAGCCGGAGTTGGTCGGCCGGCGGTCCACCGCGCTACCGTTCCACCATGAACGGCGGTGACCGGTTCCCCGAGCTCCGCTGGCCACCCCGTGGGCACCACTGGGTCCGCAACCGTGCGGTGGTTCACGTGATGCCTCTGGCTTGGCCGGAGACCTCGCCGCCGGCGAGCTATGGACGCCGGAGTTCCCCTCCCTTTCTCTGTGACTGACGTGTGGGGTCACGGGCCCACCTGTTGGTCTCGTGGGTTGTCTCTGTGTTCAGTTCCTGGGTGCACGTAGCATTAGACAGCCATATTTCAAAAAGGGATTTCAATAATTATTTTCCAGAAAATGTAAAAGGGTTTCAAAAATTCATAACTTGCTCATTTTAGCTCCAAAAATTATGAAATAAATTTCTATAGACTCCTTAGAATCAGATCTACAATATAAAAATATTACATGTGAATATTGCACTACTTTTCTGTAGGATTTTATTTAATTATTTAAATTGATGCTTTCTTGATAAATATGTAATAAATTCATTGTTGCTCAGAAAAATATGGTTCCAAGTGTGTTAGTCTCCTTTTGTGCTGTGCTTTATATGAAAAATATATGCCATGCTTGTTCTATAGAAAAATTATGACATGTAGTTCAAGTGCTTTTTATTGCTAATAATTGTTATTTTTGTTAATTAAAAAAATGTGAATAAAACATGTAAGTAATAATTTTTCAACAGTGATTGTTTACTGTGTAGAATCTAGAAAAAATGAGAAATCTGTTGTTTGATACTTTTCATAGTATAAAATATTTTTATGCTCATTTTTAAACCCTAGATTGTTATTTTTGTGTAGATAGTTCTAGTGCTCAAATTTCAATGGAATTTTTGTGACATGCTAATGTACATGGTAGTAATCCACTGTGATTTTATCATATTTTTCCAAGTTACCAAAATAGGTGTTGTTGTTCAAACATAGTGTCAACTAGATTTAAATGAACATTTTAATGCAAAGATTTAATTGATAAACTTGCTTTGGTGTATCTTTGAAGACTCTTAGGGTGCTAGGGTGACTTTGCATGGTAGAGACTGTTGGTGGTAGTTTACGAGTATATGTTCTTGGATGATGTAGACTACCTTGTAGAAGAGTTATAATTCCACTCAATCTAAATAAAGTAAACGTGTGCATCTACATTTCATGCATTGTCATCATCTCATGTGATCTATGCATACACCTAGACATGAGCACTTATGCATCTGCATCATACAGGATCGCAGGAAGCGACCCCGGTAGCAGTTCCCGAGGATCCAGAAGAGCAGACCGAGGTGCAGGAGCAAGAGGTTCCCGAAGCCGAAGAGGAGGTCGGTGAAGATCCTCCAGAGTGCCCCGACCACCGTCCGAGCTCTTTTGAGAGAGGCAAGCCCCAAAGCATTTCTCCCCAGTTTGCAAATATTTTATTAAATGCTTTCCTTAATTGATGCATTACGTTTAGGAGTTGTTTGCAACCGTTGTTGCATTATACCTTGTTTACCCTTGATTTACCTTGTCCTTGTTACCCTAGTATTCGCAGTCAATAAATGCTTAGTTGCATAGATCAGTAGAAGTCGGGTGATTGCCTATCACCTGCGAGCCATAGGTGGTTACCTGGATCTGTTTAAAAAAGTATGTCTTATAGGAATAACTAAGTGTCGAAATGAATCTAAAACCGGACGGAGACTTGCCGGGTTTCGGATTGTAGTGTTTTTCGTCTGTGTCGATTAAGGACCGACCGTTGTTGGACCTCGAGTCATGTTGAACGCATGCCTCACATTTAGCTGGCCGAATAATGTACCTTTCGACCGCGAAGCTGGGAGATTATTCGGGCCGAGTGGATTGCCCGCAATGCACTGTACCGGAGCAGTAGTGGCAGGATATGGGGGCGCGATGATAAGGCCAAAGAGCAGTCGGACGGCCCTCGGGTACATGTGGTTCCTGGCAAACTCGTGACTTTACCTGAATAGTTGACTCGGTGACCAATACCTCACTTTAGCGGGTGAGTGAGGTTTGTGTGAGGAATAAATTACCAGCTGGTTAATAATCGATTCGAATCGCCATCGTTCACTGGATAGTGAACACTTGACTTGAGTTACTTCATCGTAGTAATGTTAATGGAACACTTGGACAGTTATGAGAAATATGACATTATGGAAGTTGTTTAATGATCATTGGTTATCATTCCTTGTTTCATTATATGTTTACTTTAGTACAGGTGCAATGTAGTCGGCAAGTTAATAATAATTAACTTGGTATAATAGCTTCTAGAAAAAGGTTCTTTAAATGATAAAAATGTCTTTTGCAAATGAGTCAGCTACACCACTATTAAGCCATGCATGATTCCTTGGTGTCACTTTATTTTCGGTTATGTCGGGTAAGTCTAGCTGAGTACCTTCTCGTACTTAGGGCTTTGTTCCCACTTGTTGCAGATGGGCAGATGTATTACGGCTACTGTATCAACTGCCTTTACCCTGCGATGGGCGAAGCTTAGGACCATGGGCAGTGGTCATTCACTATTTCTCATCTGATGCTTTTGTTGGAGATGATCCTAATCTGGCACATTATTTCGAACTCTGTGTGAGTGTGTGTTGAACTAAATGCTTCCGCTACTTTTATTTGAACCTGGTTTGTAATAACTATGTTTTAAACTCCGTTGTATTCTATGATGCAAACTTTTATGTAACTTATGATGGTGACCGCTAAACTTAGTATGATCTTGGCTGTTATGTGAACTGGTTTGAAATCCGTCGTGATTTCACGGACTACCGGGTTATACGGGCTTAAGTTTGCTAAATCGTCCGCTTTTGGGATGATTTTCTTACTTAATTTTGTATAATTGGGCGGTTCTGTTACACTGTGCGTATGGAGTCGGAACCTCCACCGTCGCCATGGTCATCTAGCCTCTTACTAATGGATACCTAAACCATATCCACGTGTGGACCATGTAGGTGCGGCAGCGGCTCGCCAAAGGGGCATGTCGATAACCTCTTCTGACGCCCATGCATGGGGGTCGACTCCCTTCCCTGCAACCACCCTTCATTGCCAATGTTCTTAATGATGAATGACAATGTCAATATAGATTTTCTACTTTGTGAGGACCTTATTTACCATAAATATTCATAGCTACCACCCTTTGACTCGAAGACTACTATGGTAGCAATGAAACCTTGGAAACGACCCTTAGAATAAGCGCTAATAGCTTGACATATTTTTCTTCTTTGGGATGTTTCTAAAAGGTATCTTCTCTTTTATCAAGGTCTTTGGTTGGCCCAGGTGATCATATCCATCAGCAACTGCCTATGCTTGTGAGTTCAGCTTGTTCTCATGTCCTATGTTCTTTCTTTGAAGATGTTATGCCTATTAGTACCTTCATCTGATTATGTTCCTTAGCTTACATTAGCATGCTCTGAAAACCATATAAACAAAATTGTTTGTTAAGTCTATGCACATCTTAATATTGCATACGGCCTGAAATTACTGTGCAGCGACAAACTCAAGAGAATACTATAGCCATCTTAATGTTGGTTCCTTCTAGAAAAATAATACTCCAACTACAAAATTAAAGATAACAAAAGCCGAAAAGATTTTGTGCCGATCAACCGATGAAATGCAAAATTAAGATTGGTGAAAATCTTAATGAAGAGAAACAACTTTGCGAATAATTAAGACAAGTTCTTGGTTCAGCTTTTATAAGTCATGTACTAAAATGGGCAATTTATGTATAAAAAGGCATTGACATGATATGTTTTTTGTTACTTCATACAAGAGTACAAAATGTTTTTCAGTATATTGGTTTTCTCACTTTCATAACTTTTTTGCTTTTTGATAAATGATGTTTGATATATCATCCATTGATGTTTTACCATGTGTCTTTAGCCGATAAATTCACCTAAGGTTAACATGGTCCAATAGAATAGTAATGTCATAGTTTCCATCTTCTACTTTGATCCATTTCATGTTTGAGTGTCTTTAACACCCTTTTCCATTTACAGAGCAGGCAAAGATACCTAATCAACAGAGGATGGTTGCACTGCTTAATCAATGGTATGGCTTAAATAGAAACATACGGGTGGCTGAGATGGCCATACAAACCATGCTATTTGCACTATCAGGACATTGAAGATAAGTGATCGCTTTAAAGTTTGTACTCTGCATCTATTGGTTCGATATGTCAGATCTTAATTAGATGCTAGTGGCAATGACTGTATATATAAAAATGTTTGTATTTGAATCTTAGTGTTACCATCTAATTATAAAGCCATGTTCATTAGCTATGGATAATAGCTTCTGTTTTAACTAGCATATGCCCGTGCCTACGGGAATCTTAAAACTTTCAATGCAATTCAACATAGTAAAAGTAAAAAAATAGTAGATTAGGAGCCTCAAATTTTCAACGCAGTAAGAGAAAAAAAAGAGTGAGTCGAAACAATGACAAATAAATTTTAACTTGGCTTAGCAACATATGGTTTCAAGCCACTGTCTATGAAAGCATCGTCGATGAGCACAACTTGTTCCTTTCCATGTTTATAAGGGATTTTTTTAATAGGCTCAATAATGTCAAGATCAGCCTAGTTGCAAACATAATCTATGAAAAAAAAAGTTGTGTAATGAAGATGACAAACGTAGCAAATGAAAAATATATAAAAAATTGGGAAATGGCACATGTAAAAAGGGGAAAACAATTCCAATTCCTTCTGGGATAGCCACAATTGACACTGATTTTTCAGATTTAGTATCCAGTGATGTCTTTTGCCATTTATGTCCTTTTATGTGTCTCCCTGTTTATCGTCTCTTTTAGGTTTCATCTCTAGCCTACCCCAACTTGCTTGGGACAAAAGGCTATGTTGTTGTTGTTGTTGTTGTTGTTGTTGTTGTTGTTGTTGTTGTTGTTGTTGTTGGTATCCAGTGATGTCTCTTCAGATTCACGTAATGGAAGTCCATTATCTTTTTTTGTATTATTAAGCATCTCTTCTTGGTCACCATCACATTTTTGCTGCAAAAAGCTACTTGTCCCAAAATATAGTGAGTTCATGACATCATAGCAAACCATGGAAGTTTATCTTTCAAGATCAGCTTAGTATGGTTTACCTTTGGGACAAAATATTGGTGGTACTGTTACTATTATGGCTCTTTTTCCTCCTCTTGTCTTTTGCAAAATTCTGGCCATAAAGCACGAAAGTAGATTAATCATCAATACTTTACACACTGCTGAGGTCACAACAGGTCTAGGAGATAAGAAAATAGTATTTATTAACTAAAGCAAACTTATGAACATTGTAGTAAGCCATTCTGTCAGCAGTGAATTTTGACTTATTGAGAGCTCTAGAAATCTCTGCAGGTGATGATTTGTGACTATATGCTATCTTCCACTTTTCATGTTTGATTTTTTTTGTCGCATAATTTCTTTCATACCTACTGTGATTTTAGGGTCTGCTAGGTATGAGACCACATTGGCTGCTAATGGGTATCATTAGATTAAGGACAGAAAAATATTTACAAGAACACACACACAACAACAAACTAAATAGACTTACAGGTTGAAAACAATGAAATGCAGGAAATTTGATGCCTAAATTTCAGTTGTAAGAGATTAATCATTCTTCGTATTTTGAGAACACCTGAAAATATGGATGTGGATAGAAAAGACTGATTTCCATTTTTCAGTAGATAACAAGTAGTTGGAGGAATGTATCTAGAATGAAATGGACCCTAACATGTGCAATAGCTTCTATCCATTGCACAATCTCTGAAGG
>JAKOGQ010000802.1:0-12718 GCA_022457205.1 Saccharum spontaneum
TACTCTCGAATCACTAGTGAGGAATCACAAACTTTGATTCTCAAATCTCTATCCTCACTAGAGCTCTTGCACTCCCTTGCACTCTAAAGGGGTTTTCTCAGATGTTTGAATGAGCAAGAGGCCTCTAAAAGAGGTGGAGGGGTTGTATTTATACACCCCTCAAAGAAAACGAACCGTTATTGCTGACACGGGGTCACCGGACGCGCCGGTGCTACGCACCGGACGCGCCGGTCCCCCGTAACGGTCAAAACCCGTTTTTGAAACCGAACCACCGGACGCACCGGTCAGGTAGCACCGGACGCGTCCGACGTGCAAGGAAGCTTACTGGACTCACCACCGGACGCAAGGCCGCGTCCGATGCCTGAAGACCGACGCCGTCCGATCCTCTCTGGACCTTACTGGACTCGCACCGGACTCGCCGATCAAGTCCAGTTATCGCGTCCGACGGGCGTTCTCTCTCGATGACACGTGTCGGTCGCTGACCACTGCGTCCGGTCCTCGCGAGGACCGCGTCCGGTGATCAGGCCCGAAACCTAGCGCGGTTAAGTACACACCGGACGCGTCCGGTGTTCCCGAAGACCGCGTCCGGTGCCTGGAAAACAGCCCGAAACACGTCGAAACGCGTCGCAACTTCACCAAGTTGCTTCTAACTGAACATTGAGCTATCTAGGGTTGCCTAGCGCCAAGTTTAACAAGTGTGCACCACACCTAAACATAGGACTCGCCTAGGTCAAGCTACCCATTCATGCCCCCCTTTATAGTACGGCCAAAAGAGAAAAACGAAGATCCTAACGACTATTCCGAATGTGTCTCAACACTTCGTCATCCGGAACTAACCGTCCTTAATCTTGACGTCACTCTTTTGAAAACCGAAACGATTTCCATCAAGGGACACGAAACCACAGTGCTCAAAGCAGTTATCACCTCCATGACCTAACTTACCAATGTTTCTGCAAAACACACGTTAGTCATGGTAATAAAGTGTTGTCATTAATTACCGAAACCAAACCTTGGGGCCTAGATGCTTTCAATCTCCCCCTTTTTGGTGATTGATGACAACACTAAGTTTCAATGGATTAGAGTGAAGGTTTTCGAGCATGCTTGGTTCACATAGGCAAAAGACAGTAAGCATAAAGGGTTAGGAATTGCTTATGTGCTCCAAGCCAAAAGAGTGTACTTCATAAGATAAGACAAAAAGCGTTAGTACACATAAAGATATAGCTCATAAGTAATCGGAGTAAGGCACGGAAGCACAACCTTAGAGCTATAGCTAAAACGGTGACATATATTAATCACAGTGACGAATAAGACATTAAGACTCAAAGTTTTACGACTCGATGACAAAGTCACACGAATGCAGTGCTGAAAATAAACATGATATGCATGAATGTAGCACACGAAAAAACGAAAACCCACGAAAACCCACTAACAAACTCCCCCTGAAACTACTCTCTCTCCCCCTTTGGCATCAAGCGCCAAAAACGAATCTAATCTGACGGGGGGACAGACGGAGTCGTGTCGGGTGCCGAGGTGCGCGGAGTAATCACGAAGTGAAGCGAATCCTCGGAGTCTGAGCTATCTGGCTGACCCTCTGAAGAAGCTCGTGGCTGCGGAGCGGTCTGGGTCTGAGCAGGAACAGGCACTGACTGTGAAGCAACAAGTGGATCTGTCTGAGTGACCTGAGCCTGAAGTGCGCCAGTAGCTGGGGGATCTGTCGAGGCAACTGAAGAAGGGATGGTCTCTGTAGTCCCGGTCCCTGTCGCTGGTGGAACGACTGCCTCGGAAGCTGACAACCCTGACGAAGTGTGAAACGTAGTAGTATGCGAGGGTGTCGGCTGACCAGTCAACTCGCTGTAAGTGGCACTGAAATCACCGATAGGTGTGCCTGTCAGGAGATGCGGGCGAGTCTGGTCTGACGGTGTGAACCCCGTATGGATAGGTGTGAAGCTCGGGGACTGAAACGACTGGGGAACCTGCTGCTGTGGAGATGTAAACTGAAAGCTCGGCTGTGTCTGACTAGAAGGACCGCTGGAATGCAAAGCCGGAGCCACGATAGATGCAGGCGGAGGAACCCCAACTGTGATGAGATGCCGCAGAAGATCCATGTACTGCTGCTGACTCTGTCGCTGCATCTCAACCTGCTGCCTCTGGATCTCTAGCTGCTGTCTCTGAAACTCGTCCTGGCGAGCCTGTATCTGTGCTAGTGCTGCAGCTGTATCCTGAGCCTGGCGCTGTATCTGCTGCTGCTGCTGCTCCTGAGCCTGGGTCAACCTCTCAAGTATAGCCACCATGGCTGGGTCTGAGCGGGAGGCTGAGCCAGATCCACCGGCCTCGTGGTCGTGGGACCGAGGAGACCGGTACCTGGGGATGGGCTGGTAATCCTCATCTGTGCTGTCTGAAGTGACATCCTCAGGTATCTCAGCAGGCTGAGTGTCAAGGTCTGCGAGCTCTGCCTCGGCAAGCTCGTCAACCCTAGCGTCCTGCTCAGCTGCTGTCTCAGGAACCTCAGGGCGCTCACGCTGTCCTGGTGCTGGAGCCTGCTCTCTGGTAACTGAAGCCCAAAGCTGTCTGATGTCATAGTCAGGGAATGCTGTAGTAGTGTTGGCAATCTCAGCCCTGATCTCTGGTGGCATCTGGATAGCAGATCTGATAATGAAGCAAATCCAGTGGGCATAGGGAAGCTGACGGTTACCCTTGAAGCCCTCAGCAATGGTGTCCTCCATCTCACTCAGGATGAGATCCCAGATATCAAACTGTCGCTGTGTAAGGAGGTGGTACACAACCCAAAGCTGCATCCTCGTCAGTCCCTCTCTGTAACCAAGTCTGGGCAGTAGAGTGCGTCTGAGTATAGCATCCAGAACTCGGGCTAGAGGTGTCAGGCTGGCAGGTGTACGACGTGACCCTTCGCCAAAAGGCTCGCGAAAACAGGGTCGGACCAGGTCGGTGGGTGGCACTGAACCGCCGTGAGGGCGTCTGGGAGGTGTGGTCTGGCCATAGCACAGCTGGTGGATCCTCGTGTCAGAAGCAGGTAGTCTGAGGATCTCTCGGGCTCTGGAGCTGTAGAGTCTGTGGTCGCGGCCTCTGAATGCGAAGTGAATAAACTCATGGGCAGGATCAATCCACAAGGAAGCATAGAACTCCCTGACCCATGTGCCGCAGTAAGCACCTGTCCGTCCAAGTAGATCTGATAAGCCAGGCAGATAGGACAGGTAAGGACGGAGCTGCTCTCCCACAACATCAACCAATGCCTCTAGGCGACATACCCTCTGAGGTCTGAAAGCTATGCCACTGTCGACTAGGGCCCTGTAGAAATCCTCCTGAAGTGGGGTATAGAAACCCTCTGAAGCTCTGGGATCTCTGACAGGTGGAAACCATCGGCTGACCTCCACAAACCTCAAGTTCTTCACCTGACGTGAAGAAGCACCCCTCAGGTCTAAGTGCACAACAGGGGGTGACCCTCTAACCCTGGGAGGAGGTCGTGCTCCACGACGCGGGCCCTCTGCCCTGGGTGTCACCTGTGAACGAGCACGTGTGGAGCGGCGACGTGGTGGAGACTGAGCTGCCTGCTCCTCTGTATCCTCAGTGGCCTGTGGAGCCTCAGCAGTCTGGGTAGCCTCAGTAGCGGGTGCAGTATCTGTAGCCTGTGTCTGCTCTGAGGGAGGATCGACTGACATCTGCTCTGACGGTGCTGTAGTCTCGGTGCCCTCAGTGGCCTCAGTACCGAGCTGTCGACCTTCAAGATGAAAGCGACGCTCGCCTATGTGTAATCCACTGCGTCTGCCACCTCTCTCTGCCTGCTCTGCGGCGTCTGCTACTGCCTGAGCGACCTCTGCATCTGAAAGTGTCCTCCTCTTCTTCTTGACTGCATACTTGATGCGCTTACCACGCGCAATCTCATCTCGACGGGGAGGACTGTTGTCCCTGTCACCTGGAGCACCACCGGCGTTCTTGCAACGCACCATGCTGACTGACTGCCTGAAAGCCTCTGTGAGATGATGAACTGACACTCGAGAGGCTTGGCCTCAATCCGTATCCGCAGGCTTGGCCTCGGATTTAGCAAACAGATCAGACCTGGCACACCGACTGACTCGCTGCACGTATGGAATAGGGAGATATACAATAAGCATATATAAATCTAAAGATGCGAAACCCTAGATAGCAAGCATGTGAGATACGAAAAGAAACGACGCTAAGCTACCTCGGATCGACGAGACGACGGTGAAGAGACGAGGTGATCTAGTTCGCGAGATCTCCCGAGATCGGCGATCGAGCACTGAAACGACCAACGAGATAACAAGGAATTGATTTGGTCAACGGCAAGCCCTAACAAGTGAATGAAAGGAATTGAAACGAAATCGGAATCGAAAGCCTCGCCGTTACCTCGAGTTAGGGTTAACGAACCCTAGGCTAGGGTTTTGGAGAAAACCCTAGGATGAGAACTCGGCCAAGGACGAGGAAACGAGGTGCCCTGGCGCACGGGTGAGAGCTGCGGTGCTGGAGTGCGGGCTGGAGTTCGCCGGCGGCGAGCAGGAGCGGCGGCGCACGGTGGTGGCGCAGGCGCGGGCTCAGCGCGGCTAGGGCGCGGGCGCTGCGCGAGGAGGCGAGTGCGGGCAGGGCGCGGCGCGGCTGGTGGCGCGGGAGCCGCTAGGAGGAAGAGGGCAGGTGTGGGGCGGCTCCGGCGGCGGGGGAGGTCACGGCGAGTCGGCGACCGGCGAGACAAAGGCGGCGGCGGCGGATGTCGGGCAGATGAGGAAGAAGACAATGAAAAACTGTACGGTTTTATGAGGGCGAGATCCGCTCGGTAGAGAAGCACCGGACGCGGTGGTGAAAATCACCGGACGCGGCGGTGCAGCGTCCGGTGACACTCCAGTAAGCTCCTGGAGTCACCGGACGCGTCCGGTGTGAGCAGACCGGACGCGGTCAGAGTCCGATGGCTGAGTGCTCGGGATTTCATAGCGGAGCACCGGACGCGGTGGTGGTAGCCGGGACCGGACGCGGTGGTGGTCAGAGACGCGTCCGGTGCAGCGTCCGGTGCCTAGATCTGGACTTGTTCTTCTGGAAAACCGGACGCGTAGGTGGACACCGGGACCGGACGCGGTGGTGAAGCAACACTGCGTCCGGTGCAGCGTCCTGTCACGGTTTTTCGCCTTTCTTCGTTCCGAACTTCGACGCGACTTCTCCCAATCAAGTTCCAATTCAAAGAGACACAAATAAACACCAATTGGAACCCGATATGAGTGACCTCACTCAAACCCTCAAATTTTTCAAATTATTTTGCCTTAGGCTAGTATTGTTTTTACGAAAATAGGCAAAAAACACCCGAGGAGCAACGTATGGCCATGCAATAGAGTTTTTGGACCTTTAGGAGCGTCAAATGCTCTCTCTATTCATGGACGAACACAGAGGTTGCTCAAAGCTAAACCGAAAAAGAACGACAAACAAACAACCATGCATATGCAATGCAATACAAGAAAGTAAAGCTAGGTTGCTTGTCAAGTTTGATCCACGGTTAGGCTTCTTCACACCTCCGAAGGAGGGTTATCGTAACCGTGTTAGCCAAGCCCTAAATGCATTGCGATAAAGTAAACATGACAAATGATACAATGCAATGCAAGGGACAACACCCGCTCATTTTTTAAAGTTACTTGAATCAAGCACATTAAGTTCACTTCTTAGCCTACAAAAGGTAGCCTCGTCCAAAGGTTTAGTGAAGATATCCGCTAATTGATTTTCACTTCGTACACCTTCTAGTGATATGTCATTTTTAGCAACGTGATCTCTTAGAAAGTGATGGCGGATATCTATGTGCTTGGTGCGAGAGTGTTGTACCGGATTGTTAGCAATTTTAACGGCACTTTCATTGTCACATAAAAGTGGCACCTTTTCAAGAACAACTCCATAGTCTAGGAGGGTTTGTTTCATATATAAGATTTGTGCACAACAAGCCCCCGCGGCAATGTATTCCGCCTCGGCGGTGGACAAAGCCACACTATTTTGCTTTTTAGATGACCAAGATACTAAAGATCTCCCAAGCAAATGGCACCCTCCGGATGTGCTTTTTCTATCAATTTTGCAACCGGCATAATCCGAATCGGAATAGCCAACTAGTTGGAATCTAGCTCCTTTGGGATACCATAAACCAATACTTGGGGTGTGCTTAAGATATCTTAGGATTCTTTTTACGGCACTTAAGTGAGGTTCTTTAGGGCACGCTTGAAAGCGAGCACACATGCACACACTAAACATGATATCGGGCCTAGATGCGGTAAGGTACAACAAGCTACCAATCATAGAACGGTAGAGAGTTTGATCAACCGGTTTACCTCCCTCATCTAGGTCGAGATGTCCATTTGATGGCATTGGGGTCTTGATTGGCTTGCATTCTTCCATCTTGAATCTTTTGAGAAGATCCTTGGTATACTTTTCTTGAGAGATGAAAATCCCTTCTCTCATTTGCTTGACTTGGAAACCAAGGAAGAATGTGAGCTCACCAATCATTGACATCTCGAACTCCTTCGACATCAATTCACCAAACTCCTTGCAATAATCTTCATTTGTTGACCCGAAGATGATATCATCAACATACACTTGACAAATGAAGATCTCCCCATTAAGCTTCTTGGTGAATAGTGTGGTGTCGACCTTCCCGATGGTGAAGCCCTTCTCAATGAGGAAGTCCCGGAGGCGCTCATACCACGCTCTAGGGGCTTGCTTGAGCCCATATAGCGCCTTGGACAACCTATAAACATGATTAGGATATCTAGGGTCTTCAAACCCGGGAGGTTGGTTGACATAGACTAGTTCATTTATAAAGCCATTTAAGAATGCACTTTTCACATCCATTTGATATAATTTCATATCATGATGTGATGCATATGCAAGAAGGATACGGATGGCTTCAAGTCTTGCAACGGGTGCAAAGGTCTCTCCAAAATCAAGCCCTTCAACTTGAGAGAACCCTTTTGCAACTAGTCTTGCCTTGTTCCTCACTACTATGCCTTGGTCATCTTGCTTGTTTCGGAACACCCACTTGGTTCCAATGACTCTTGCACCTTTAGGATGCTCTTCAAGTGTCCAAACTTGGTTGCGGGTGAAGTTGTTCAATTCTTCATGCATGGCATTCACCCAATCCGGATCTTGAAGAGCTTCTTCTACATTCTTAGGTTCAACACAAGAGACAAAAGAGTGATGTTCAACGAAAGAAGCTAGCTTTTGAGATCGAGTCATTACTCCCTTTGTAGGACTCCCTATGATGAGTTCTTGTGGATGAGCTTGAAGTAGAGGTGAGTTTCTTCTATCAACCACTTGAGGAGGTGGATGGGGAGCATCAACATCTTGTGCTTGTGCCTCGGCTTGTTCATGAGAGACATAAGTATCTTCATTTTCAACTCTCTCATTCTTGTCATCATCTTGAGGCACACGTGATGAAGATGGTGGATCAAAGATTTGCACATCGTCTTCATCATCTTTTGGCTTGATGTCTCCCACCGGCATGTTCTTCATGGCCTCCCTCAAGGGTTCATCACCTACATCATCACAATTCTCAATTGCTCCTTGGGAGCCGTTAGATTCATCAAATTCCACATCATATGTTTCTTCAACCAACCCGGTGGTATGGTTAAATACTCTATATGCTTTGGACTTTGATGAGTAACCAACAAGAAAACCAATATCACAACGTCTTTGAAACTTCCCTAGGTGTTGACGCTTCTTGTAGATGTAACATTTGCAACCAAACACCCGGAAGAATGAGACGTCCGGCTTCTTCCCATTAAGCAACTCATAGGGGGTCTTGCCAAGAAACTTTTGGAGGAAGAGGCGATTTGAAGCATAGCATGCGGTGTTGATTGCCTCGGCCCAAAACTTCTCGGGAGTGTTGTACTCATCTAGCATTGTTCTTGCAAGAGTGATCAAGGTCCGGTTCTTTCTTTCAACTACACCATTTTGTTGAGGAGTGTAGGTTGAAGAAACTTCATGCTTGATTCCAATTTCATCACAATAAGCTTCTATGTTGGTGTTGTCAAACTCTTTGCCATTGTCACTTCTAATCTTCTTTATCTTGACTTCAAATTCATTTTGAGCTCTCTTTGCAAACTTCTTGAAGCAACTTGCCACTTCGGATTTGTCATGAAGGAAGAAGGTCCATGTGTATCTTGAGTAGTCATCCACTATCACAAGACAATAGAGATTACCACCCAAACTCTTGTATGTTGTAGGCCCAAACAAATCCATGTGTAGAAGTTCTAGCACTCTTGAGGTTGACATGAAAGCCTTGGTAGGATGAGTGTTTGCAACTTGTTTGCCGGCTTGACATGCACTACAAGGTTTGTCCTTTTCAAACTTCACATCCTTCAATCCTCTTACTAGTTCTTTCTTCAATAGCTTGTTGAGAGTGCTCATTCCAACATGTGCAAGCCTCCTATGCCAAAGCCAACCAAGTGAGGTCTTGGTGAACAAACATGTCATCAAATTTGCATCTTCGGAGGTGAAGTCAACAAGATAAAGATTGTTGTATCTAAAGCCTTTGAATATCACTTGCTTGTCATCTATCTTTGAAACTTCAACTTCATTTGGTGTGAACAAGCATTGGAAGCCAAGGTCACAAAGTTGCCCAACGGATAACAAGTTGAAACTCAATGAAGCAACATAGAGCACATTTGAGAGTGAGTGATCATTTGATATTGCAATCTTGCCTATACCCTTGACTTTGCTCTTTGAATTATCCCCAAATGTGATCTTCTCTTGACATATCCCATTCTCTTCAATTGAGGTGAACATACGAGGATCACCGGTCATATGTTGAGTGCAACCACTATCAATAACCCAATGAGATCCACCGGTCTTGTAGTTCACCTACACACAAGAGATCAAGCTTTTTGTTTAGGGACCCAAACTTGAGAGGGGCCCTTGACTTTCTCAACTAGTGACTTGGCAACCCATATTTTCTTTGGCCTATTCTTGTTTGGGGGACCCAAAAACATGACTTTCATCTTTCCATTTGAATCTTTTCTTAGCATATAATGAGCATTGAAGGCAAAGGGTCTAGCATGCTTGGGCAAGGGTTGTGGTGGTGGAGTTTTGCATTCATGAGCAAAATGACCTTCTTGACCACACTCAACACATCTCTTTGGCTTGGGCTTTGATTTGCTTTGTTGTTGAGCTTTTGCTTTCTTCTCTTGATTTGCCAAGTACCCAATACCACTTCTATCCATCTTCATCACGGTGTTCATGAGGAGCTCACTTTGCAAATATTGGCCTCTTGTGAACTTGCTTAGGCCGGTCTTGAGATGCTCTTTTTCTTGCTTGAGCTTCTTGTTCTCTTCAATGAGTGACTCATTTGTTGTTTGCTTCTCAAGAGCGATCAAACCTTTGAGCTTCTTGTTCTCATTTGCAAGCTTCTCATTCTCACACTTGATCTTGGCATAATCATCATGGTTGCATGACTCAACCACACTCTTGCCTTTGCTACTAGAACCTTGCTCAATGCTTTCAATGATCAAATCATCACATGATGTAGCTATATCACACTTAACAACATGGTTAGTAGCATCATGTGTTTCAAGAGCAAGTTCATTTGCAACCACAAGACTATCATAGTCAATTTTTAATGTGGTATACTTGTCTTTTAGAGAGCTATGTCTAGTGATGAGCTCATCATGCTTCTTCTCAAGTTTATCATGTTGATCTTTAAGCTCTTTGTTAGAAGTTTTGAGCTCCTTGAGAGTGGAAGACATAGTTTCATTTTGATCTCTAAGCTCACCACTAGTCTTTTGAGCATTTTCAAGCTTAGATGAGAGTGATTCATTTTCATTTTGAAGGTCATCATTTTCACTTCTTGTCCTTCTTATGATTTTAGTGTATTTGTTTAGCAATTTTACAAGTTCATCATAAGAAGGTGCATCAAATTCATCATCACTATCACTATCATCATCATCATCACTATCATGATTTTGTACCTTACGTTCACCCTTGGCCATAAGGCATAGGTGAGTAGTAGACGATGATGGTGAAGAAGGCGGTGAAGGTGGTGGTGAAGACGTCGGTGAAGATGATGGCCCCATCACAAATGCGGCAACCTTCTCTTTCTCATCATCGCTCTCATCTTCGGAGGAGCCACAAGATGATTCAATGTCGGTGAGCCAATCACCAACAATATAAGCCTTTCCACCTTTCTTCTTCTTGTAGAACTCCTTCTTCTTGCCATCCCTCTTCTTGTATGGCTTGTTCTTCTTCTTCTCATCTTCTTCATCACTTGAATCATTTTTCTTGCCCTTGTTCTTGTTTTTGAACTTGTCTTTTGGTGGTCTAGGGCATTGATGAGCGAGGTGGCCAAGTTCACCACAATTGTAGCAATCCATCTCCGAGATGGGCTTTCTCTTGCTACTTGTGAAGAATTTCTTTTTCTTGCCATCGAACTTGATGCCACTCTTGTTAAGCTTCTTTAGCATCTTGGTGGTCTTCCTCACCATGAGTGCAAGTGATTCATCATCGATATCACTTTCACTTGAGCTTTCTTGCACGATCATGGCTTGGCCCTTCTTCTTCTTCTTGTCATGGCTAGCTTTGAAGGCCAAGTCTTTCTTCTTGGAAGATGATGAGCCCTCTTCCGGAGTGATGTGCATGTACATCTCATGAGCATTGATCTTCCCCAATACTTGAGTCGGTGTTGCGGCGGAGAGATCACTTTGATGAAGCACGGTGACAATGTGACCATACTTCTCAACGGGAAGAACACTCAAGATCCTCCTTGCAACATCCGATTGACTCATTTGAGTGAGCCCTAGAGCATTGAGGTCCTCTACAAGAACATTCAAGCGAGTGTACATTTCATTAGCACTTTCTTTGGGAAGCATCTCAAAAGAATTAATTTTCTTTAAAGCAATATGATAGCGTTCCTCACGCTCACTCTTAGTTCCCTCATGGAGAGCACAAAGATTTTGCCACAAATCATGAGCGTTCTTTGCATTACGCACACGATTGAAGATATCTTTGCCTAAGCCCCGGTAGAGTGCATTTTTGGCCTTTGCATTCCACCGGTCGTACTTCTCCTCGTCACCCGTGGGGTTTGCGGGATCCTTGATAGCGGGAAGCCCTTCGGTTGCGGCTCTAAGACACCCAACATCTATGGCTTCGAGATACGCCTCCATCCGGATTTTCCAATATGGAAAATCATCCCCCTCAAAGGTGGGAGGTGGTCCTTCCCCGTTAGACATCTTGCTCTAGGCGGTAAAGCCTAAATTAGGAGCAACACGGCTCCGATACCAATTGAAAGGATCAAGATGCCCAAGAGGGGGGGTGAATTGGGCTTTTCTAAAAATTAATTGCAAGAATTAAATCCTATAAGCCGGAACTCACCCCTAGTGCCTACTAGTGTTCCTAGAGAGTCTACCGTTAAAAAGTTTTGCACCCTAGTTTCCAATCCTAGTCTAGCATGGCAATTCTAGGAATGTAAAACAAGCAATGAAAGTAAATACGAGAAAGTAATTGCTTGAATGTAAAGGGGCAAGGAACACGGCGATGTTTTTCCGAGGTATCGGAGAGTCGCCACTCCCCACTAGTCCTCGTTGGAGCACCCGCGCAAGGGTGTCGCTCCCCCTTGATCCGCGCAAGGATCAAGTGCTCTCTACGGGTTGATTCTTCGACACTCCGTCGCGGCGAATCACCCAAAACCGCTCACAACTTGAGTTGGGTCATCCACAAGCTCCGCCGGATGATCACCAAACTCCCAATCACCACCAAGCCGTCTAGGTGATGGCGATCACCAAGAGTAACAAGCTAGAACTCTCACTTGACCACGACGAGCCTAAATGAGGAGGTGGATGCACACTTGCTACTCTCGAATCACTAGTGAGGAATCACAAACTTTGATTCTCAAATCTCTATCCTCACTAGAGCTCTTGCACTCCCTTGCACTCTAAAGGGTTTTCTCAGATGTTTGAATGAGCAAGAGGCCTCTAAAAGAGGTGGAGGGGTTGTATTTATACACCCCTCAAAGAAAACGAACCGTTATTGCTGACACGGGGTCACCGGACGCGCCGGTGCTACGCACCGGACGCGCCGGTCCCCCGTAACGGTCAAAACCCGTTTTTGAAACCGAACCACCGGACGCACCGGTCAGGTAGCACCGGACGCGTCCGACGTGCAAGGAAGCTTACTGGACTCACACCGGACGCAAGGCCGCGTCCGATGCCTGAAGACCGGACGCGTCCGATCCTCTCTGGACCTTACTGGACTCGCACCGGACTCGCCGATCAAGTCCAGTATCGCGTCCGACGGGCGTTCTCTCTCGATGACACGTGTCGGTCGCTGACCACTGCGTCCGGTCCTCGCGAGGACCGCGTCCGGTGATCAGGCCCGAAACCTAGCGCGGTTAAGTACACACCGGACGCGTCCGGTGTTCCCGAAGACCGCGTCCGGTGCCTGGAAAACAGCCCGAAACACGTCGAAACGCGTCGCAACTTCAACCAAGTTGCTTCTAACTGAACATTGAGCTAATCTAGGGTTGCCTAGCGCCAAGTTTAACAAGTGTGCACCACACCTAAACATAGGACTCGCCTAGGTCAAGCTACCCATTCATGCCCCCCTTTATAGTACGGCCAAAAGAGAAAAACGAAGATCCTAACGACTATTCCGAATGTGTCTCAACACTTCGTCATCCGGAACTAACCGTCCTTAATCTTGACGTCACTCTTTTGAAAACCGAAACGATTTCCATCAA
>JAKOGQ010000803.1:0-25000 GCA_022457205.1 Saccharum spontaneum
AAGATGGGTGTAAATATAGTTGGGAAGGTTGGTTTTACCATGCACTGACATTTTATACTTGTTCGGGCTCAGAAGATTTCTGTTTGTTTTTTAGTCCCTTGCAAAATACTTATAACATTCAGCATCCTAACTCTGAAATTTGCTCAATTTTTGGCTCTAGGCACTTCTTGTCCCTGCTATGACGATAGCTCGCAATGCCGGGGCAGACGGTCCAGCTGTTGTGGAGAAGCTTCTCGCCAGTGAGTGGCGGGTTGGTTACAATGCAATGACTGGCGAGTTTGAAGACCTTGTTGCTGCTGGTGTGGTGGACCCATGCAGGGTCGCAAGATGCGTGCTCCAGAACTCTGCTTCTATCGCAGGGCTGATTCTTATGACTCAAGCTATGATGTTTGACAAGGTAAAGAAGAAAAAGTCCCCCATCCCGGAGATTCCTGGTCTTCCACCGTTGCAGATAAGCCAGAAGGCTAAGGCTTGAGCTGTTGGAGGGGTATGCTAAAAAAACCCTGGTGTGGTTGGCTGGATGAGTTGTATTGAGCTAGGAATCAGCAGAATGTGGCCCCTTGAAGACAGATGACCGTCAGATTGAGCTACTGCGTGATAGCGTGATTGGTATGAATGGGAGATCTATTGATGCAACACGTAGGGAGCTGCCAAAACCTGGGGCCTGTTTAGATGCAAAAAAATTTGGCAAAATAGACACTGTAGCATTTTCGTTGTTATTTGGCAATTAGTGTCCAATCATAGTCTAATTAGGCTTAAAAGATTCGTCTCGTGGATTTCGTCTAAATTATGTAATTAGTTTTATTTTTTATTTATATTTAATGTTTCATGCATGCGTCCAAAGATTCGATGTGACGGGGAATGTGAAAAATTTTGTAAAATTCTTGGAGAACTAAACTGGGCCCTGGTAGAACAGTGAGCACGCAGAATGCCCATGTAGGGATGTAGCTGTACAGTCATTATATTTCGTGGCAGTTGCAGTATTAGTTGTCATGTCTGCATGATTTTGCAGTGGTGGGTGAGAAGATAGCTCGGCAGTTAATTTTTGTCTGACTTGAGAATGCAAACGAACAAATGTAGTTAAGGTGAAGTCATGATTTTTTAAGTAACTACCCTATACAGCTATACTCTCTCGGTATCAAAATAAATCAATTACTAGAATCATTCTAAGTTAAACTAGCTTAATTATGGAAGAAGGTAATAACATCTATGAAACCAAACAAGTACATTATAAAAATATAGATCATGGTCTATCTAGTGGTACTAATATAATGAATATTTGTGTTTTTTTCTATAAATTTAGTTAAATTTAAAATGGTTTACTCTATGTTGACTGGAAGACTTTCTGGAGTCGTCTCAATATAGCCGGTCACAAGCCTGGATAAAGGAGGAGAGTGTGTTAAGGTCTGACGAATCAACAGTAAAAAAACAGTCACTCTCATGGATTTGAAACCCACAAGAGATTCGTTAGGGCGTAACCCTCTTAGCGACGCGTTACATCGGAACCCGGGTGTGGTGTTAAATGGGCAAGGGCTGGGTCATCATCCCCTTAGTGACGCGTCGTATCGTGACCTGGGTACGATGAAAAATGAGAGGGTCGGGCCGTCGCAACCTTAGTGGCGCGCTACATCTACGCCCGGGTGTAGTGAAAAATGAGCAAGGGTCTTCGCACTTCCCTCGACGGGTGCGAAGGGTAAGGAAGCTAGCCGAGCCAACTAGGATTCGTCTAGGTAGCTGGAACGTAGGGTCCCTAACGGGTAAGCTAAGAGAGCTAGTCGATGCAGCAATTAGGAGGCGTGTAAATATTCTATGCGTTCAGGAGACTAAATGGAAGGGCCAGAAGGCGAAGGAGGTGGAGGATACTGGCTTCAAACTTTGGTACACGGGGATAACATCGAGTAGGAATGATGTAGGCATCTTGATCGATAGAAGCCTTAAGGATGGAGTCGTTGATGTTAGGAGGCAAGGCGACCGGATTATCCTGGTCAGGCTGGTAGTTGGAGATTCGGCTTTGAATGTGATCAGTGCCTATGCCCCTCAGGTAGGTCTTAACGAGGGCACCAAGAGGCAGTTTTGGAAAGATCTTGATAGCATGGTTAGTACCGTGCCTATCAGCGAGAAACTCTTCATAGCAGGAGACCTCAACGGCCATGTGGGTGCGACTAATGTAGGTTTCGAGCGGATGCACGGGGGTTCGGGTATGGTAGTAGGAATCAAGAGGGGATGATGTTTTGAACTTCGCGTTGGCCTATGACTTGTTGATAGCGAACACCCTCTTTAGGAAGAGGGAATCCCATCTAGTGACCTTTCGTAGTGGACAATACTCGAGCCAGATCGACTTTATCCTTGCAAGGAGGGAAGATAGACGTGCTTGCTTTGATTGTAAGGTGTTACCTGGGGAGTGTGTTGTCCCTCAACGCAAGCTTGTGGTACCGGACTTTCGCTTTCGGGTACGTGTCCACCGGGACAAACGGGTCAAGATTGCGAGAACGAAGTGGTGGAAGCTTAGAGGGGAAGCAGCACAAACATTTAAGGAGAGGATGCTAGGCGAGGGGCCTTGGGAAGAAGGAGAAGATGCCGATGACATGTGGCTAAAGATAGCAACATGTGTTCGGAAGGTGGCTTCAGAAGTGTTTGGCGTGAGTAGGGGAGGCAAAAGGGAAGTGAAAGACACATGGTGGTGAAATGATGAGGTGCAAAGGGCTATTAGGGAGAAGAATGAGTGTTTCAAGCGCCTCCACCATGACAAGAGTGCAGCCAACATCGAGGGCTATAAAATAGCGAAGAGGGTTGCAAAACGAGCTATGAGTGTAGCAAAAGGTCAGGCGTATGATGGCCTTTATCAGCGGCTAGGCACGAAGGAGGGGGAGAAGGACATTTATAGGATGGCTAGCATCCGCGAGAGGAAGACAAGGGACATCAACCAAATAAAATGCATCAAGGATGGGACAGATCGACTTCTGGTAAAGGATGAGGAGATCAAGAACAGATGGAGAGAGTACTTCGACAAGTTGTTTAATGGAGAGAATGAGGGTCCTACCCTAGAGTTGGATGACTCATTTGACGATACCAACAGACGCTTTGTGAGGAGAATTCAGGAGGCAGAGATCGGGGAGGCTTTGAAGAGGATGAAGGGAGGTAAAGCGATGGGCCCTGATGGTATCCCCATTGAGGTGTGGAGATGCCTAGGCGTCAGAGCGATAGTATGGTTAACTAAGCTTTTTAACTTATTTTTCAGTCTAACAAGATGCCTGAAGAATGGAGAAGTATATTAGTACCTATCTTCAAGAACAAGGGAGATGTCCAAAGTTGTACTAACTACCGTGGGATTAAGTTGATGAGCCATACGATGAAGCTCTGGGAGAGGGTTATCGAGCATCGCCTAAGGAGAGTGACACGTGTGACCCAAAATCAGTTTGGGTTCATGCCTGGTAGGTCGACCATGGAGGCGATTTTCTTATTACGACAATTGATGGAGAGATATAGGGAGCAGAAGAAGGACTTGCACATGGTCTTTATTGACCTCGAGATGGCATATGACAAAGTACCGAGAAATGTCACGTGGTGGGCCTTGGAAAAGCACAAAGTCCCAATTAAGTACGTTACCCTCATCAAGGATATGTACAGGGATGTGGTGACGTTTGTCCAAACATGTGATGGCGATACAGTGACTTTCCAATTAAAATAGGACTGCATCAGGGGTCAGCTTTGAGCCCTTATTTATTTGCTTTGGTGATGGATGAGGTCACAAGGGACATACAAGGTGATATCCCTTGGTGTATGCTCTTTGCTGATGATGTGGTGCTAGTTGACGACAGTAGGACAGGGGTTAATAGGAAGTTAGAACTATGGAGGCACACGAGTCGAAAGGGTTTAGACTTAGTAGGACCAAGACCGAGTACATGAGGTGCAATTTCAGCGCGACTAGGCATGAGGAGGGAGACTGAAAGCCCAAGTTTAGTTTTGGTAATTAATGACACCAAGTTGCTAATGCCATGTGTTAAGTGTTTTGAGTTAGGCATAAGCAACACATGTGATGAAGGTGTATGTGGCAAGGAGTGTGGCCACTAGATCACAAAGAGATGGTGCATGGACATGAAATGTTGATCATGATGGAATACACATAAAATGATGGACATGATGATCAAGTGGAGGAGAATGATCTAACAGCACAAGGCAAAGGTATAATCATAGGGTTTTCCTTTTGCCGGTCTAAGTTGAGTAGAGAAGTGATTGACCGGATTTAGGATACATAGCCGACTATCAAGAGGGGCAATCACGGTTAGCTCGGGAATCAAGTGCCACTAGATCAGTGTCTTGAGCATATGCATTAGGATCTAGTTGAGAGATAACATAACGTCTTGAAAAATGTTTGTGAAATGCTAACACACATGTACATGGTGGTGTACACTTGGTGGTGTTAGCACATTTGCGAAGGTAGTGGAGTTTGAGCGGTAGAGAGGGGTTTGGGTTCCTCTCTTCCTCCCTGAAAGCATCTAGGCCCCGAGGTTTGGTTTTGGCAATTGATGACAACGCTTTATTACCATGACTAACGTGTGTTTTGCAGAAACTTTTGTAGGTTAGGTCATGGAGGTTATAACTGCTTTGGGCACCATGGTATTCATGCCCCTTGATGGAAATCGTTTCGTTTTTTGAAGGAGTGACGTCAAGATTAAGGACGGTTAGTTTCGGATGTCGAGGTGTTGAGATACATTCGGAATAGTAGTTAGGATCTTCGTTTTTCTCTTTTGGCCGTACTATAAAGGGGGGCATGAGCGGGTAGCTTGACCTAGGTGAGTCCTATGTTTAGGTGTGGTGCACACTTGTTAAACTTAGCGCTAGGCAGCTCTAGATTAGCTCAAAGTTTAGTTGGAAGCAACTTGGTTCAAGTTGCGACGCGTTTCGGAAAGTTTAGGGTGTTTTTCCCTTGACCGGACGCGGTTCTCGGCTTGACCGGACGCGTCCGGTCAGTTCAAAACTACGTTTGAGTTTCGGCGTTGACGACCGGACGCGGTCCTTGCGAGGACCGGACGCGGTGGTTAGAGCCGACACGTGTCACTTGAAGGAAAACACCCGATCGGACGCGACCTGGGTGTGGTCGGCGCGTCCGGTCACGTTCCAGTAAGGTCCAGCGACGACCGGACGCGTCCGGTCATCACCGATCGGACGCGGTCGCGCGTTCGGTGTGGTTACAGTAAGCTCCCTGCACGATCGGACGCGTCCGGTCACCCCTGACCGGCGCGTCCGGTCACTCAGCCTGGTTTTCGGTTTTTCGACCGTTACAGGGGACCGGCGCGTCCGATCACCCCGTGTTTTGCTGAGTTGGCAGGTAACGGTTCGTTTCGACTGTGGGGTGTATAAATACATCCCCACCACCTCTTTTAGAGGTCTCTTGCTTATTTGATCAGCTGAGAAACACCTTTGAAGTACAAGGGAGTGCAAGAGCTCTAGTGAGGATTGTGTTTTGAGAATCAAAGCTTGAGAGTTCCTCACTAGCGATTAGAGAGTAGCAAGTGTGCATCCACCTTCTCATTTAGGCTCGTTGTGGTCAAGTGAGAGTTCTAGCTTGTTACTCTTGGTGATCGCCATCACCTAGACGGCTTGGTGGTGATTGGGAGTTTGGTGATCATCCGGCGGAGCTTGTGGATGACCCAACTTATCTTGTGAGCGGTTTTGGGTGATTCACCGTGACGGAGTGTCGCAGAATCAACTCGTAGAGAGCACTTGATCCTTGCGCGGATCAAGGGGGAGCTACACCCTTGCGCGGGTGCTCCAACGAGGACTAGTGGGGAGTGGCGACTCTCCGATACCTCGGAAAAACATCGCCATGTTCCTTGCCCTTACTTTCAAGCATTTACATTCTCGTATTTACATTCATTGCTTGATTTACATTCCTAGAATTGCTATGCTAGACTAGGATTGGAAACTAGGGTGCAAAACTTTTATCGGTAGAATCTCTAGGAACACAAGTAGGCACTAGGGGTGAATTCCGGCTTATAGGATTTAATTCTTGCAATTAATTTTTAGAAAAGCCCAATTCACCCCCCTCTTGGGCATCTTGATCCTTTCAATTGGTATCGGAGCCGAGTTGCTCCTAATTTAGGCTTTACCGCCTAGAGCAAGATGTCTAACGGGGAAGGGCCACCTCCCACCTTTGAGGGGGATGATTTTCCATATTGGAAAATCTGTATGGAGGCGTATCTCGAAGCCATAGATATTAGGTGTCTTAGAGCCGCAACCCAAGGGCTTCCCGCTATCAAGGATCCCGCAAACCCCATTGGTGACGAGGAGAAGTACGACCGGTGGAATGCAAAGGCCAAAAATGCACTCTACCGGGGCTTAGACAAAGATATCTTCAATCATGTGCGTAATGCAAAGAACGCTCATGAATTGTGGGAAAATCTTTGTGCTCTCCATGAGGGAACTAAGAGTAAGCGTGAGGAACGCTATCACCTTGCTTTAAAGAAAATTAATTCTTTTGAGATGCTTCCCAAAGAAAGTGCTAATGATATGTACACTCGTTTGAATGTTCTTGTAGAGGACCTCAATGCTCTTGGGCTCACTCAAATGAGCCAATCGGATGTTGCAAGGAAGATCTTGAGTGTTCTTCCCGTTGAGAAGTATGGTCACATAGTCACCGTGCTTCACCAAAGTGATCTCTCCACCGCAACACCGACACAAGTATTGGGAAAGATCAATGCTCATGAGATGTACATGCACATCACTCCGGAAGAGGGCTCATCATCTTCCAAGAAGGAAGACTTGGCCTTCAAAGCTAGTCATGACAAGAAGAAGAAGAAGGGCCAAGCCATGATGGTGCAAGAAAGTTCAAGTGAAAGTGATGTTGATGATGAATCACTTGCACTCATGGTGAGAAAGACCACCAAAATGCTAAAGAAGCTCAACAAGAGTGGCATCAAGTTCGATGGCAAGAAAAAGAAATTCTTCACAAGTAGCAAGAGAAAGCCAATCTCGGAGATGGATTGCTACAATTGTGGTGAACTTGGCCACTTAGCTCATCAATGCCCTAGACCACCAAAAGACAAGTACAAGAACAAGAACAAGGGCAAGAAAAATGATTCAAGTGATGAAGAAGAAGAGAGGAAGAAAAACAAGCCATACAAGAAGAAGGATGGCAAGAAGAAGGATTTCCACAAGAAGAAGAAGGGAGGAAAGGCATACATTGTTGGTGATTGACTCACCGATATTGAATCATCTTGTGAGTCCTCCGAAGATGAAAGCAATGATGAGAAAGAGAAGGTTGCCGCATTTGTGATGGGGCCATCATCTTCACCAACATCTTCATCACCACCTTCACCGCCTCCTTCACCATCATCGTCCTCTACTCACCTATGCCTTATGGCCAAGGGTGAACGAAAGGTACAAAATCATGATAGTGATGATGATGATGATAGTGATAGTGATGATGAATATGATGCACCCTCTTATGATGAACTTGTAAAATTGTTGAACAAATACACTAAAGTCATAAGAAGGACAAGAAATGAAAATGATGAACTTCAAAATGAAAATGAATCACTCTCATCTAAGCTTGAAAGTGCTCAAAAGACTAGTGGTGAGCTTAAAGATCAAAATGAAGTTATGTCTTCGAATCTCAAGGAGCTCAAAACTTCTAATAAAGAGCTTAAAGATCAACATGATAAGCTTGAGAAGAAGCATGATGAGCTCATCACTAGACATAACTCTCTAAAAGAAAAATACACCACATTGAAAATTGACTATGATAGTCTTGTGGTTGCTAATGAACTTGCTCTTGAGACACATGATGCTCCTAACAATGTTGTTAAGTGTGATATAGCTACATCATGTGATGACTTGATCATTGAAAGCATTGAGCAAGGTTCTAGTAGCAAAGGCAAGAGTGTGGTTGAGTCAAGCAACTATAATGACTATGCCAAGATCAAGAGTGAAAATGAGAAGCTTGCAAATGAGAACAACAAGCTAAAAGGTTTGATGGCTCTTGAGAAGCAAACAACAAATGAGTCACTCATTGAAGAGAACAAAAAGCTCAAGCAAGAAAAAGAGCATCTCAAGACCGGCCTAAGCAAGTTCACAAGAGGTCAATATTTGCAAAGTGAGCTACTCATGAACACCGTAATGAAGATGGATAGAAGTGGTATTGGGTACTTGGCAAATCAAGAGAAGAAGGCAAAAGCTCAACAACAAAGCAAGTCAAAGCCCAAGCCAAAGAGATGTGTTGAGTGTGGTCAAGAAGGTCATTTTGCTCATGAATGCAAAACTCCACCACCACAACCCTTGCCCAAGCATGCTAGACCCTTTGCCTTCAATGCTCATAACATGCTAAGAAAAGATTCTAATGGAAAGATGAAAGTCATATTTTTGGGTCCCCCAAACAAGAATAGGCCAAAGAAAATATGGGTTGCCAAGTCACTAGTTGAGAAAGTCACGGGCCCCTCTCAAGTTTGGGTCCCTAAACAAAAAGCTTGATCTCTTGTGTGTAGGTGAACTACAAGACCGGTGGATCTCATTGGGTTATTGATAGTGGTTGCACTCAACATATGACCGGTGACCCTCGTATGTTCACCTCCATTGAAGAGAATGGGGTATGTCAAGAGAAGATCACATTTGGGGATAATTCAAAGAGCAAAGTCAAGGGTATAGGCAAGATTGCAATATCAAATGATCACTCACTCTCAAATGTGCTCTATGTTGCTTCATTGAGCTTCAATTTATTATCCGTTGGGCAACTTTGTGACCTTGGCTTCCAATGCTTGTTCACACCAAATGAAGTGGAAGTTTCAAAGATAGATGACAAGCAAGTGATATTCAAAGGCTTTAGATACAACAATCTTTATCTTGTTGACTTTACCTCCGAAGATGCAAATTTGATGACATGTTTGTTCACCAAGACCTCACTTGGTTGGCTTTGGCATAGGAGGCTTGCTCATGTTGGAATGAACACTCTCAACAAGCTATTGAAGAAAGAACTAGTGAGAGGATTAAAGGATGTGAAGTTTGAAAAGGACAAACCTTGTAGTGCATGTCAAGCGGGCAAACAAGTTGCAAACACTCATCCAACCAAAGCTTTCATGTCAACTTCAAGAGTGCTCGAACTTCTACACATGGATTTGTTTGGGCCTACAACATACAAGAGCTTGGGTGGTAATCTCTATTGTCTTGTGATAGTGGATGACTACTCAAGGTACACATGGACTTTCTTCCTTCATGACAAATCCGAAGTGGCAAATTGCTTCAAGAAGTTTGCAAAGAGAGCTCAAAATGAATTTGAAGTCAAGATAAAGAAGATTAGAAGTGACAATGGCAAAGAGTTTGACAACACAAACATTGAAGCTTATTGTGATGAAATTGGAATCAAGCATGAAGTTTCTTCAACCTACACTCCTCAACAAAATGGTGTAGTTGAGAGAAAGAACCGGACTTTGATCACCCTTGCAAGAACAATGCTAGATGAGTACAACACTTCGGAAAAGTTGTGGGCCGAGGCAATCAACACCGCATGCTATGCTTCAAATCGCCTCTTCCTACAAAAGTTTCTTGGCAAGACCCCCTATAAGTTGCTTAATGGGAAGAAGCCGGACGTCTCATTCTTCCGGGTGTTTGGTTGCAAATGCTACATCTACAAGAAGCGTCAACACCTAGGGAAGTTTCAAAGACGTTGTGATATTGGTTTTCTTGTTGGTTACTCATCAAAGTCCAAAGCATATAGAGTATTTAACCATACCACCGGTTTGGTTGAAGAAACATATGATGTGGAATTTGATGAATCTAACGGCTCCCAAGGAGCAATTGAGAATTGTGATGATGTAGGTGATGAACCCTTGAGGGAGGCCATGAAGAACATGCCCATGGGAGACATCAAGCCAAAAGATGATGATGACGATGTACAAATAATTGATCCACCATCTTCATCACGTGTGCCTCAAGATGATGACAAGAATGAGAGAGTTGAAAATGAAGACACTTATGTCTCTCATGAACAAGCCGAGGCACAAGCTCAAGATGTTGATGCTCCCCATCCACCTCCTCAAGTGGTTGATAGAAGAAACTCACCTCTACTTCAAGCACATCCACAAGAACTCATCATAGGGAGTCCTACAAAGGGAGTAATGACTCGATCCCAAAAGCTAGCTTCTTTTGTTGAACATCACTCTTTTGTCTCTTGTGTTGAACCTAAGAATGTAGAAGAAGCTCTTCAAGATCCAGATTGGGTAAATGCTATGCATGAAGAATTGAACAACTTCACCCGAAATCAAGTATGGACACTTGAAGAGCATCCTAGAGGTGCAAGAGTCATTGGAACCAAGTGGGTGTTCCGAAACAAGCAAGATGACCAAGGCATAGTAGTGAGGAACAAGGCAAGACTAGTTACAAAGGGGTTCTCTCAAGTTGAAGGTCTTGATTTTGGAGAAACCTTTGCACCCGTTGCAAGACTTGAAGCCATTCGTATCCTCCTTGCATATGCATCACATCATGATATGAAACTATATCAAATGGATGTGAAAAGTGCATTCTTAAATGGCTTCATAAATGAACTAGTCTATGTTAATCAACCTCCCGGGTTTGAAGACCCTAGATATCCTAATCATGTTTATAGGTTGTCCAAGGCACTATATGGGCTCAAGCAAGCCCCTAGAGCGTGGTATGAGCGCCTCTGGGACTTCCTCATTGAGAAGGGCTTCACCATTGGGAAGGTCGACACCACACTATTCACCAAGAAGCTTAATGGGGAGATCTTCATTTGTCAAGTGTATGTTGATGATATCATCTTCGGATCAACAAATGAAGATTATTGCAAGGAATTTGGTGAATTGATGTCGAAGGAGTTCAAGATGTCAATGATTGGTGAGCTCACATTCTTCCTTGGGTGTCAAGTCAAGCAAATGAGAGAAGGGATTTTCATCTCTCAAGAAAACTATACCAAGGATCTTCTCAAAAGATTCAAGATGGAAGAATGCAAACCAATCAAGACCCCAATGCCATCAAATGGACATCTCGACCTAGATGAGGGAGGTAAACCAGTTGATCAAACTCTCTATCGTTCTATGATTGGTAGTTTGTTGTACCTTACCGCATCTAGGCCCGATATCATATTTAGTGTGTGCATGTGTGCTCGCTTTCAAGCATGCCCTAAAAAACCTCACTTAAGTGCCGTAAAAAGAATCCTAAGATATCTTAAGCACACCCCAAGCATTGGTCTTTGGTGTCCCAAAGGAGCTAGATTCCAACTAGTTGGCTATTCCGATTTAGATTATGCCGGTTGCAAAATTGATAGAAAAAGCACATCCGGAGGGTGCCATTTGCTTGGGAGATCTTTAGTATCTTGGTCATCTAAAAAGCAAAATAGTGTGGCTTTGTCCACCGCCGAGGCGGAATACATTGCCGCGGGGGCTTGTTGTGCACAAATCTTATATATGAAACAAACCCTCCTTGACTATGGAATTGTTCTTGAAAAAGTGCCACTTTTATGTGACAATGAAAGTGCCGTTAAAATTGCTAACAATCCGGTACAACACTCTCGCACCAAGCACATTGATATCCGCCATCACTTTCTAAGAGATCACGTTGCTAAAAATGACATATCACTAGAAGGTGTAAGAAGTGAAAATCAATTAGCGGATATCTTCACTAAACCGTTGGATGAGGCCACTTTTTGTAGATTAAGAAGTGAACTCAATGTGCTTGATTCTAGCAGCTTTAAAAAATGAGCGTGTGTTGTCCCTTGCATTGCATTGTATTATATGCCATGTTTATCTTATCGCAATGCATCTAGGGCTTGGCTAACACGGTTACGATAACCCTTCTTTGGAGGTGTGAAGAAGCCTAACCGTGGATCAAACTTGACAAGCAACCTAGCTTTACTTTCTTGTATTGCATTGCATATGCATGGTTGTTAGCTTGTCGTTTCTTTTCGGTTTAGCCTTGAGCAACCTCTGTGTTCGTCCATGGATAGAAAGAGCATTTTGACGCTCCTAAAGGTCCAAAAACTCTATTGCATGGCCATACGTTGCTCCTCAGGTGTTTATTGCCTATTTTCTTAAAAATAATACTAGCCTAAGGCAATCTATTTTGAAAAACTTGAGGGTTTGAGTGAGGTCACTCATATCAGGTTCCAATTGGTGTTTATTTGTGTCTCTTTGAATTGGAACTTGATTGGGAGAAGTCGCGTCGAAGTTCGGAACGAAGAAGGGCGAAAAACAGTGACCGGACGCTGGACCGGACGCTGCACCGGACGCAGTGATGCTTCACCACCGCGTCCGGTCCCGGTGACCACCAGCGCGTCCGGTCATCCAGAAGACCAACTCCAGATCTAGTGACCGGACGCTGCACCGGACGCGCAGCTGTTGACCACCGCGTCCGGTCCCGGTTACCACCACCGCGTCCGGTCATTCGCGATGATTCCCGAGTACCCCTCGACCGGACTCTGTCCACGTCCGGTTAGTCCTAACCGGACGCGTCCGGTCGCTCCAGGAGCTTACTGGAGTGTGACCGGACGCTGCACCACCGCGTCCGGTCACATCGACCACCGCGTTCGGTCATCGCGTGACGAGCGGATCTAACTCCTCATAAAACGGTTCGTTTTCGGCCGGTTCTTTTCAATCCCGCTCGTGTCACCGCCGCCGCAAGCCCTAATCCGCCGTCTCGCCGATTCGCCGGAGCCACCGCGCCCCACCGTCTCCCTCGCCTCCTGCGAGCCCAGCCGTGACTCCCCCCGAGCTCCCTGCGCCTCCTCGCCCGCACCTGCCCGCGCGCGCGCGCCAGCCACGACCTTGCCCGCACCAGCCGCATAGCGCGCCACCGCCGCTCGCTCGCCTCTCGCCGCCGGTTAGCCGTGCCCTTGCCGCCAGTGAGCCTCGCCCTAGGCTGCCAGCATCTCCCCCGGCCGTGGACTGCCTCGCGCTCGTCTCCGATCGGCTTTCGTCACGCGTTGCCCTAACCCTAACCTAGGGTTTGCGTAACGCGATTCGGCCGTTCGTCGTCGAGGTTTCGTCGCGCGTCGTCTTCTTCACGAGGTTGTTTCGCGTCTCCTTGACTTCCTCGCTAGGGTTTGCCGTAACTCATTCTTCATTAACCCTAATTGTCTCGTGTTTCGGCAAATCAGCGCTCGTCCGGCGAATTCGGGAAGTCTCGCGATCTAGGTCACCTCATCTCGTCACCGTCTTCTCGTCGATCCAAGGTAGCTATCGCGTTTCGATTCATATCTTATCTTACATGCTTGCTATCTCTAGGGCTTCGTATCTTTTAGTTATATATGTTGCTTATAGTAGATCCATCTATTCCGTCTTTTCAGCGAGTTTGTCGGTGTGTCAGGGTGATCTCAATTTGCTGAATCCGAGGCCAAGCCTGCGGATACGGATTGAGGCCAAGCCTCTCGAGTGACAGTTCACCATCTTTCAGAGGTTTTCCGTCAGTTTGTCAGCATGGTGCGTTGCAAGAACGCCGGTGGTGCTCCTGGTGACGGGGACGACAGTCCTCCTCGTCTGTCTGAGGTTGCGCGTGAAAAGCGCATCAAGATCATGGCCAGGAAGAAGAAGAAGACACTTACTGATGCAGAGATTGCTCAGGTCGTTGCTGATGCAGCAGAGTAGGCAGAGAGGGGAGGCAGGAGCAGTGGCATACGTATTGGCGAGCGTCGCTTTCATCTTGAAGGTCGACAGCTTGGTACACAGGCCACTGAGGGCACAGAGGACACAGGAGCTACGGATGCTATGTCAGTTGATCCACCTACAGAGGCTCCAGAGGCTCCAGAGGCTCCAGAGGGCACAGAGGAGCAGCCAGCTCAGACTCCACCGCGTCGCCGCTCCACACGCACACGAGCTCAGGTGACTCCTAGGCCAGAGGGCCAGCGTCGTGGAGCACGTCCTCCTCCCAGGGCTAGAGGTTCACCCCCGGTCGAGCACTTTGACTTGAGGGGTGCTACAGCACGTCAGGTGCAAGGGTTGAGGTTCATTGAGGTCAGTCGGTGGTTCCCACCTCAGAGGGATCCCAGAGCTTCAGAGGGTTTCTATACTCCTCTACAGGAGGATTTCTACAGAGCTCTTGTTGACAGCGGCATTGCTTTTCGACCACAGAGGGTCTGTCGACTTGAGTCACTTGTTGAGGTTGTGGGAGAGCAGCTTCATCCGCACCTGTCCTTTCTGTCAGGCCTGTCAGATTTTCTTGGACGGACAGGTGCATACTGCGGCACATGGGTCAGAGAGTTCTATGCTTCACTGTGGATTGATCCTGCCCATGAGTTTATACACTTTGCATTCTGAGGCCGCGACCATAGACTGTACAGCACTAGGGTGCGGGAGATTCTCAGACTCCCAGCTTTAGATACGAAGATACATCAGCTCTGCTTTGGTCAGACTCCTCCACCCAGACGCCCTCACGGTGGGACAGTGCCACCGACAGATTTGATTCGACCCTGCTTCCGTGAGCCTTTTGGCGAAGGGTCTCGTCGCACTCCTGCCAGCTTGACGCCGCTAGCCAGAGTCCTGGATGCTATAGTCAGACGCACTCTTCTTCCTAGGCTTGGCTACAGAGAGGGATTGACTCGGATGTAGCTATGAGTTGTTCACCACCTCCTCTCACAGACACCTTTCGATATTTGGGATCTCATGCTTAGTGAGATGGAGGACACTCTAGCTGAGGGCTTCAAGGGACATCGTCAGCTGCCCTATGCTCACTGGATATGCTTCATCATCAGATCTGTCATTCAGCTACCAGCAGAGATCAGAGCTGAGATATCAGATACTATCACTGCTTTTCCTGATTATGATATCCGTCAGCTTTGGGCTTCAGTCACTAGAGAGCAGGCCCTAGTGCCAGGACAACGCGAGAGACCCGAGGTTCCAGAGATAGCAGCTGAGCAGGACGCCACTATTGAGGGGCTTGCTGAGGCAGAGCTTGCCGATCTTGATGCTCAGCCTGCTGATCTCCCTGAGGATGAGGCATCTGACAGCACTGATGAGGATTACCAGCCCATCCCCAGGTATCGGTCTCCTCGGCCTCACGACCACGAGGCCGGTGGCTCTGGTTCAGCCTCACGCTCAGACCCAGCCATGATGGCTATACTTGAGAGGCTGACCCAGGCACAGGAGCGACAGGAGCTGCAGTTACAGCGATAGGCTCAGGACACAGCTGCAGCATTTGCACAGATACAGGCTCGTCAGGACGAGTTTCAGCGTCAGCAGCTTGAGATCCAGCGCCAGCAAGTAGAGATGCAGCGACAGAGTGCAGCTAGTCAGCAGCAGTATTTGGACCTTCTGCGCCATCTTGTCACTGTTGGGGTTCCTCCGCCTGCTTCTGTCCTTGTAACACCTCAAGTGTTTAGTCCTTAATTGCATTGCATTTGCATAAGCATGACATGCATAATTCATGTTTAGTATTTCATGTAATGCAATTCATGTGTTGTTTAGGGCTTGCTTGATGGATTTCATAAAGTATTTGTTAGTTGATGAAACAAAAAGGTAAGGTCATCAATCATGACCTACAACACCTTAGCTATACTTAGAGTAACATTTGGATCAAGGTTCATGTTGACCAAAATTACAAAATTGCCCTCCATGACAAGTTTGACTTCCATTTGACCATAGAAGGTTCTAGTTTGACCAATTAGAAAGTCTAATTTAGAGATCTTGCATGGAAGAGCACCCTTAAGCAAAGTTGTAAAGAAATTCATGGGGAACAAAAGTCTCAATATGACCATCTCATGAAAATGACCACAACATGCTCAAAAGTGGCCCACAAGTCAGCTAGTAGTGTAATTCCAGGACTTAGAATTTTTCTAAGTCTGGAATTGGACTTTACAGTTTCACTGATGCCTACTTTAGAAGCTTGTAGTTTGCAAACCAAGCCAAACTAGCCTTCACTCATATTGACAAATTTGTAGATCACATGTAGCCCTACAACTTTGCCAATATCACCTAAGCCTGGTTCTCACTGGTTCAAGAGATATTGGGCCATGAAAATGACCTGTCAGTCGGCACCTTTAACTGAAACCCGGCTTCAGTTTCTTTGAGCACTACTTTGAGGCCATGTAGTTTCAAATATAGGCCGAACCAGCCTAAGCACCAATTGACAAAGTTGTTGACCTCACAAAGCCCTACCAATTTGATGTTATCATCTTCTCCTAACTCGAACCGGTTTAGAAGATAATGAGTGACAAAGTTGCTCTGTCAGACTCGGCTTGACTGAACTGAAACCACGATTCAAACTTCAGTGAACGGAACGTGGCGTCGCGACAGAACAACGCCGCCGCGTGTCCTCCACGCGCCGCGCGCGACCTGGCGACGCGGCCAGCTGCCGAGCGCATGAAGGGCGCCCCTGCTGCCGCTCCCACCTCCCCCATTCACTTCCTCCTCCTCCTTCCTTCTCGTTTTCAAAACGCAAAGAACCGAGCCGCCATCCCCTTCTTCTCCGACGAGCCCGAGCGCGAGCCACGCCACACCACCGGCCGTTTGCGCTCGCCACCACCTCCGCCTCACCACCCTCCACCCCCTTGACCCACTGGAGCCAGCTATTGAACCGTAGGTGAGCCGCATTGTCTTCTTCTCCGCCTCCGAGGGGTCGCCGGAGCCCGCCACGGGACCTCACCGTGGCCGGGTGCCTCGGGTCCTTCTCCATCTCCCCTTAGTAGTAAAATGGAACCGCCTGGACTCGGTGAAGCTCGAACCGAGCTCCAACCGCACCGCGCTTCTTCACCGGCGACGGTGCGCCGCCACCGGAGGTCACCGGCCGCCACGCACGGCGGCAGGTCCTCTCCTCCTCATCCCCGTCTATCCTATGGGTGCCAATCGATGCGCCGGGTGACGGAGATCACGAGGTCGTGCTCGGTTGGCCGCGCGGGCTCTTCTCCGGCGAGCGCGGGCTCACCGGAGCTCGCCGGGCGTCGGCTCCCCTGCTCCCGGTCGCTGACCGCGGGGGCCCGCGTGTCAGTGCCGCGCGCGGGCGGGTGAGCCGAGCGGGCCGAGAGCGCGCGCGTGGGAGTTGTGGGCCGGATTCGTTTTCCCGGGCCGGCCCAGTTGTCCGAAATAAAATTTGATTTTTATTATTTTGATACTGATTTTTGTGATACTTGGAAAAATAGGAATCTAGGGTTTTAGGGATCCAAAAATCATGAAATAAATTTTGTTAGAATCTACTGGATGTGAAGTATTTTAGAAAAATATAGATCTGGCTTGAGATGTTTAAATTCTGTAAGATTTTATTAGATCTTTTAAATGTGTTTTGGAATGTATACAAATTTGTTTAATTTATAGCTTGAGCTGTAGAGTTCCATAAATTATGAAATTTGGTGAGTAGGTTACTCTATGCTAGTCCTAGCTATGGTAAAAATTTGGGCCTCAGTACTTAAGTAATTTTCAAGTTATAAGGCTATCATTTTATTCTAGGAAATAATTGAAGTAATTTTTATAATTTTTCTACATGTGCAATGTTATTGTAAATTTTTGGAGAATGTCTTGGTACCCTAAAGTGTCTAAGAAAAATATGAAATCTGTGGTTTGATACTTTTCAATATGATTTATAATTTATGCAAAAATCAGCCTTTTGGGCTTGTGAATTTTGTATAGAGAGTTTCTGTGAATAAAACTTGTTCAAATTTTTACTGTGGTCTATTTGGAGGTCAGAGAGTCCCCTGTAATTTTTGTAGAATTTTAGGAACAGTTTACATATATGTTTGAAATTCTACCTAAATAATTAAGTAAATTAAGAAATGGGGTTAAATGAATATTCTAGTTGACTCCACTTTACTTTCTGGTGTTTTTATACCTAATGTGATCTGTTAGTAACATTGGTTTGGTTTTAGGAGGCTTTGGTTATATCAACAAATATTTAACCTTTGTAATTTTAGGGTTTTTGGACAGCTGGAAGTATTTCCCAGTTTGACCCTTGATAAAATTGGTTGTTGGGAAACTTGTAAATACCAAAGTCACAGTAAACTTGATGAACTAGCTTGTGTCAAAATTTGGGAACATTTGGCTTAGTAGTTTGAGAGTTACTGTTGTTTTAAGTGGCAGTTCAGAATCTGCTACTCTCTGTTTTGAGAGGACAGATTCTGGAACTTGTGAAGTTTGATGTGGAAAACTTAGGAGTTTGGGGTTGAGGTCTGAAAATGATTTGTAGAGTAATTCTTAGGCTTTCCAGATTGTCCTAGATCATATCTTTTGGAATTGTAAATCTTTAGTTATGATAAAAACAAGTAGCTGCTGTCCAGTATGCTCTATGGTGATGCCTTGTTAATTGTTTTGGTGATATCCTAAGACAAGTTACTTTTGTAATTGTTAGGAGTTAGGGCTCTAACTGAAGATGAGCAACTTTATCTTAGGCTAAGTAGACTAGGTGAGTACTCCTCTACCGGAGAGGAAATTTGCACCTACTCTTTTGAAGTGATTTGAATAGAGCGCTAAATTGTCGTAATGCATTTCATTCCGAGCATATTGCATCTTTCATTATGCATTCATGAGATTTATTATGCACTCATGCAATAGGTGTACCGGAGGGGGTAACTCTCCTCGAGTTCGAGCAGACGATCCCCGAGGAAGTACTGAGCCAACCAGAGGAGCAGACAGAGCCCAGCGGCGAAGGAGACGCCGTTGAAGACCTCCCGGAGTGCCCAGATCACCGGCCTCCCACCTTCCTGAAAGGCAAGCCCCGGTGCATGCTGAACCCATTATTTGATAAAAGATATCTTGAGTACTTTTATTTGTTTACTGCATTATGTAGTAGGAGTTGTATGAAAACAACTGTTGCATTACACCTGTCCTTGTCCAGATACTATGCCCTAATCCTATATTAGGTGTAGGCACGTGTCAATGCTTAGCCCTGCTTAGAACGGTAGAAGTCGGGTGATTTCCGGTCATCCGCGAGAGATAGGACTGGGTCACGAGTGGCTTATGGCTATCGTGATGGAACCATGCTTTAAAATGAAATTGAGACCGGGCGGGAGTTCGATGGTACAGCTGCAAGACACTTCACGTCTTGGGTGTGGAGCCATGCCCGTCTGAGTCGTTTAAGGACCGATTCGCTGTACGTCCTTGAGTCATGTTGAACGCAGTCTAACACTTAGTTGGCCGGATAAGTCGTTCCGACCGCGAAGTCAAGTAGTATGGTTCAGGCCGGGAATCGAATGGTAGGTTGCTTCTTGGAGGAGAGAAAGGATGTGCTTGGGGACATTGGCGTGAGACCAAGGGGGGGGGTTAGAGTCCCTAGCACCTGGCAGAGTGTCGCCCTTGGGGTCGCGACATCATTCGGACCCGCGATTCCTGAACTGTACGAAAGATGACCTGAGCAGCCCTCGCCAGGCGCGTCTCGGTGAGTGTTAGAAATACCCCTCCAGCTGGATAGGAATTCGATTCGAATCGCCGTCGCTCCCGGTTAGTGAGCACTTGACTTGAGCAGCGGCAACGTAGATCTCATTAATTGAACAGATGGTTAAGTGAATGATACAATGTTGCCACAATTTATACCTGCTATGGAATAATATGAATAATTGTTTGATGATAATCAAGTGCATGTTTAGTACAGGTGCTAAGATAGATGATAGGTAAATGCTAAAAATAACTGCTAGTACAGGGTATAAAAGTTCCAGCTACTTATGCCTTTATGCAAAATGTGGTGTCAGCTAGCCTCTTGTGTAAGCCTTGCATAATCCTTGGTGTCTACTTTATTTCTGGTTTTCGACGGGTAAGTCTAGCTGAGTACATTCCAGTACTCAGGGTTTATTCCCTCCTGTTGCAGATGATATGCTTTACCAAGGCTTCTGCAAGACTTGCCTTCACCCCGCTGGGGATGAGGACTAGATCACCTGGGCATGATCATCTTTATGTACTTACCTCGTTCTTTTGTGGGATGTTGATCTAACTAAACTGGCAGTATTTAAGTATTTCAGTGTGTGTAAGACTTCCGCTACTTTCAAACTCAGTTTGTAATAATTGCTACTCCGTGGTTTAACTTATTTCTGAACTACTTGTGAAATGTAACGTATGATGTGTATGTTGAATGATGCGATCCTGGTTGTAAGCAGTTTGGTTTGAAATCCTTCGTGATTTCGATTGACTACCGGGATTATATGGGCTCAAGTTTGAAAATTTGAGCGCTTCGGTGCTTGTTTTCGTACTTGTGCTCTTATAATTTGGTCGGTTCTGTTACAGCTGGTACCGGAGCATAATTCAACATTAAACACATCATTACGAGTAATTAAAAACAAAAGTATTTGTTTACGAAAAGGGTTAAACTTTAAAAAGTATTTTTTAAGTATGCCAGTGATCACATCCCTTAGCCCAAATAAGGACTCTTAGGTGGCTTATTATAAAGACTAACTTGGGGGCCTTGTTGTTTTTGTTTCGTCGTCCATACGGCGTGATATTGTATGGATGCCATCCACTTGGGTGGTAATGTATGGATCAATTACCTCGACGCTCTGGTAAGTGTGAGTTGTGAGAGCATGATCGTCCAACCGGCGGTCTAGGGGAGAGTAGTTTTGGGGTTTGCATATTTACATGTTCAAACCATGTAACTATGTAAAAACACTTAATTGTGGGCATCTATCCATCGGGTAGCTTTGATACTGAAATATATACATCCGGGGATGTGTATATGGAAAGTATTTAGTTTACTGCTTCCTTGTATATTATTTTGGGAATGGTTGGGCTGCAATGGAAATTTCCTGCAGGTACACTAACAGCGTAACGTGTAGACCGATAGTTTCGCTTATATGAGAGAACGTATGTATGCCACCGCTTAGCGTTAGCATTTTAGTTTTCTACTAAGGTGAGAGGACGTACGGAACGTGCATGCATCATGTTTAATTATATCATACATGTCATTCACTCCCTCCTTAAAAATTTTAATAGTCCCGACTAAAGATAAATTTCGTATCCCCTAAATGATTCTCACTTTAAGTCACATCTTGTTGATACAGATGGCTCGTACCCGGATGACGGCCCGTAAATCAACGGGTGGAAGGGTCCCGCGCCACCAGTTAGCTCCGCGGGAGCCCCGTCCTGAGCCCTCCGAGGTGGAACAGTTACGGGCTGAGCTGGCTGAGGTGACCGCTGCCAGGGATGCAGCACGGCAACAGTTGGAGCAAGTCATTCATGATCGAGATCAAGAAACACTTGCAGTCCAAAGGTTGACAGTGGCCAATCGCAACTGTCAGCGTATGTTGGTCCGTGTAATGGAACAAAGGGATGAAGCCTGGTACGAGGAGAATGTTCTGAGAGCTCGTCAGTTTGAGCTCGAACAACAGTTGGAAAATGCTGAAGAATACAATAACAATCTCCATGAAGAAGTGCACCGCCTGAACAATCAGCTAAATCCTCTGCTACCTAGGAACAACAATGTTGATGAGGAGATGGGTTCCGGAATCTTCATGGCAGATGATGATGATGATGAAGTGGAGGTCGATGGACCACAAGATGCTCCACCTGCGGAAGCACCGGAGGAAGAGCCAGAAGAAGAAGAAGAAGACGAAGAGTTAGAGCCTGTCAATGATGAGGACGGCGGGGAGATCCTTGACACGGACTCGGAGGATGATGCTTAGAGTAGTCGTCACGTACCTTTAATGTTAGGATCGTCTTTTGCGCCTCCCTATGTAGGAGTGAGGTCTTGTAATTATTTGACGTTGGGATGTAAGGTTGAACCGTATGTTTCTGGAATGTAGTTTGAACCTGATAATTTCGATCGCAATGGGATGTCTTATTGTGTTGTGTTCGATGATGGTGTCACGATTAGCTTCCTTCGGTGCCGCGACGAAACCGAGGGCCTCCTATGGCGCGCGACATAAGGTTGTGCTGCTTGGCACGCGCAGGTATCGAGGTGGCTAGTCCTGATCCAACATAGAACTCTCCAATGAGAAGTCTCTTTGTGGTCAGTTTGAAGTAGCCTTTCACGGTCACTAACAATCTTGAGATCAAATCAAATTACCGGGCAAAAGGTCAAAAATCGCGTAGATAGCAACGTAAACGATCCGATAACCGTTGTGCTCCCTGTGAGTGAGCCTTTATCGGAGAACGTCTTGATGGATTACCAAGTACGAGTTCGGCAATTGATGCGCTTGAATGGATTGTGCGGTTGTGATGAATTATGGTGCCTTATTTATTATGAGAATTTTATTCTTGAAGACAGTTTGACATTTCGCAATAATTCATCTACAAATTTCCCACATCGTCAGTGCTCATTGGCTATGCATTTTGCAGATGTCGTACAATCTTCGTAGAGGTCGTGGAAATGAGGAGGAGGACCAGCCGCCCCCTCCGCCACCACCTACCCCGGCGGAATTAATGCAAACCGTAGTGGAGGGGCAGCGGATGTTGGCCGACGCATTGCGCCAGATGGCCAATCGTGAGGCTCGGCATGGTCGTCAGGGCCCGGAGCCAAACCAATACAGTGACTTCAAGGATTTCCTGGATACAAAGCCCCCGCTTTTTAAGGAAGCGGAAGAGCCCCTGCAGGCTGATGAATGGTTGAACACAATTGAGCAAAAGTTTCGTCTGTTACGCCTAACTGATGAGCTGAAAACGGAGTATGCCTCCCATCAATTGCATGGTCCAGCAGGCATCTGGTGGAGTCACTATCGCTCCACGCTCCCTGCTAATGTCCCGATCGCTTGGGATCAGTTTAAGGCGGCATTCCGGGGGAATTATATCCCTCCAGGTCTGATGGCAATCAAGCATACAGAGTTTATGAGGCTGTCACAGGGGAACAAGAGCTTAACTGAGTACCTGCAGTCCTTCAATAACTTGGCAAGGTACGCCACGGAGTTTGTGGATACTGATGCCAAAAAGATTGCTAGTTTCAAAAGGGGCCTCGGCCCAAAGTTAATGAAGACTATGGGTACTAGCAAGTGTACCACTTTCAATGATTTCATCAGTGATGCTTTGACACAAGAGAACAATAATACTATTTATTCTGCTTCTAAGAGCCGGAAAAGGGCCCTTGAGGCAAGCGCTTCTCAGTCAAGGGCCTCAGCAGCACCCAGGTCTTCTCCACGTCCGCCTGCTCAGAATGCAAGGTTCCGTCCGCCACAGAAAAAGACGGCTGCGAAAACTGGGTTCCGTAAGGCATACACTGTCGCTCTGCCAAAAGGGACTTCTGGTCAGAGTAGTTCTAGTGTTCCTCCTAGCAATATGCCTTGCTGGAATTGTAACAAGCCAGGTCATTGGGCCCGGAACTGTCCGTACCCTAAGAAAAATGTCAATCAAGGTGGTCGTCAGGGACATGCTCACTATAACAGCATAGAAGAAATTCCATCTGGTGAGGTAGTCACGGCTGGTAAGTTCCTAGTTGACCAACACCCCGCAGTGGTACTTTTTGATTCAGGTGCTTCGCATTCCTTTATCAGTCCTAAGTTTGCATCCAAATTTGCACACAAGTTGCATACTGTTGAAGGTGTGGGTTATTGTATTAGTGCTGCAAGTGGGAATATTTCCACCAACAAAGTAGTGGGGAACCTTAAGTTTGAGATAGAAGGGCGAAGTTATTCGCTTGCTCTATTGGTGTTACCGGGGTTAGACATAGATGTTATCTTGGGAATGAATTGGATGAGTCAGAATGGGGTACTCATTGACACATCTGCTCGGGTAGTTATGCTCAGAGATCCTACCGATCAAAAGGGTTTTCTAGTTCAACTTCCCAGAAAAGTTGATTTGTCGGGAAAAATTCATGCTGTGCAAGCAAAGGCGTTGGCTGAAATTCCCGTAGTAAATGAGTTTCCGGATGTTTTTCCCGATGATTTGCCGGGACTCCCTCCGGATCGGGATGTGGAATTTAAAATCGAGTTGCTGCCTGGTACCGCACCCATCTCTAGGAGACCCTATAGAATGCCTCCAAATGAGTTAGCTGAGCTTAAGGTACAATTGAATGAACTTCTGAAGAAGGGGTTGATCCGTCCTAGCTCATCTCCGTGGGGTTGCCCTGCTATCTTTGTAAAGAAGAAGGATCAAACCTTGCGGATGTGCGTGGACTATAGACCTCTGAATGCAGTCACTGTCAAGAATAAGTATCCTCTGCCGCGTATCGACATCTTGTTCGATCAATTGTCCAAAGCCAAAGTCTTTTCCAAGATTGATCTAAGGTCGGGGTATCATCAGATTAAAATTCGTCCTGAAGATGTTCCAAAAACAGCCTTCTCGACGAGATACGGCCTTTATGAGTATCTTGTCATGTCCTTCGGTCTGACTAATGCCCCAGCGCACTTCATGTGCTTGATGAATTCGGTGTTCATGCCCGAATTGGACAAGTTTGTGGTGGTGTTCATTGATGACATCTTAGTGTATTCTGAAAATGAGGAAGACCACGCGGAACACTTGCGTATCGTCCTCAGCAGATTGCGTGAGCATAAACTGTATGCGAAGTTCAGTAAATGCGAATTCTGGCTTCGGGAAGTACCTTTTCTTGGGCATGTATTGTCCGATGGAGGTATTATGGTGGATCCCACCAAGGTAGAAGAAGTATTGAATTGGAAGGCTCCTACTTCGGTTCATGAGGTCCGGAGTTTTCTTGGGTTGGCTGGCTATTATCGTCGCTTCATCCCGGATTTCTCAAAAATAGCCAAACCCATGACTCGATTGCTGCAAAAAGACACCAGGTTTGTCTGGACTCCTGAGTGTGATGCGGCTTTTCACCAACTGCGAACCCTCCTAACCTCGGCTCCGGTTTTGGCACAACCGGATATCGAGAAACCTTTTGATGTTTACTGTGATGCCTCAGGCATAGGTTTGGGAGGTGTTCTGATGCAGGAAGGCCGAGTAATTGCATATACTTCCCGGCAACTTCGGAAACATGAGGTGAATTATCCAACGCATGACTTAGAACTGGCCGCAGTTGTTCATGCTTTGAAGGTGTGGCGGCATTATCTGCTGGGCAATGTCTGCAATATCTATACAGACCACAAAAGCCTCAAATACATCTTCACCCAACCCGAGCTAAATATGCGTCAGAGAAGATGGCTTGAGTTGATTAAAGATTATAATCTCCAAGTGCACTATCACCCAGGCAAGGCAAACGTGGTTGC
>JAKOGQ010000804.1:0-25000 GCA_022457205.1 Saccharum spontaneum
CCGCGACCTTACCCCGCGCGAAAACGTGACCGGGGAGCAGCTGGAGGGCGGCGGCTAGCTCGGCAAGGCGGCGGTGGAGGCGGAGCTCCGACGGTGGCGCTCCCGGGATGTCGTGGCTAGAGTTTTAGGGCTCAATGAGAAGCGGGGAGGCTCGGGGTTCCGTTTTATAGCCCGGAGGCGTCGCTAACTAAGGAAGGAGAATGATTCGACGATGGATTCGGATCGGTGAACATGGAAAGCACCGAAGCCGGCGACTTGGGGAAGGGTACGCGACTGACGCGTGGGCCCGCGTCGTCAGCGACTGGAAACGGAGAAGGAAAACGCGGGCGCGTTCTGGGCCGGCAGCCGCGGCTCGGGCTCGGCCCAAGAAGAAGGAGGCCGGCCGCGAAGGAGAGAAGGAACGGGCCGCGCTCGCTGGGCCGTGAGAAAAGCCGGCCCGAGAGCAGAGAGAAAATAAGAATTCTTTTCCAATTTTTCAAATTCATTTTTCAAATGATTTTCAAATCAAATTTGAATTTGATTTAAACCACTCAATACAAAACTCCAAATGCAGCAGCATGAATGCTCAATCATGTTTCTACCCTTATATTTGATTTTAAATTTATAAAATTATTCTTATTCTATAGTTGCATGCTTCACAAAAATAAATGTAAAAATCACCTTTTCCCTATTTTTCTTTTCTTCAAATTTTAGGGTGTTACAATTCTACCCCCCTTAAAATGAATCTCGCCCCGAGATTCGACCGGTGCTTACTCAAACAGTTGCGGGTAGGTTTTTCTCAGATCCTCTTCTCGTTCCCAAGTAGCCTCTTCTGCGGTATACCGATTCCACTGTACTTTACACATTTTGATTGTTCTACTTCTCGTGACTCTGTCCGCAGTCTCCAAAATCTTAACCGGAAACTCCTCATATGTAAGATCCTCCTTAACAGTGAGTTCCTCTATCGGAATCTGTTCTTCTGGTACTCGTAAACATTTCTTCAATTGTGACACATGGAACACATCATGTACACCTGCCAGACTCTCGGGTAATTCCAATTGATATGCCACTTCACCACGTCTCTCTATAATCTTGAAAGGTCCAATATATCTTGGTGCTAATTTACCCTTCATGTTAAATCTCTTCACACTTCTCATGGGTGACACTTTCAAGTAAACATAATCCCCTACCTCAAAAGTCAACTCTCTTCTGCGAGTATCAGCATAACTTTTCTGTCTAGACTGGGCTATTTTTAGATTATCTCTAATCATTCTTACTTTCTTTTCAGCATCCTTTAATACATCAGGTCCAAACACTTGACTCTCCCCTGTCTGATTCCAGAACAACGAGGTCCTACACTTTCGTCCATACAGAGCCTCAAACGGTGCCATTTGAAGACTCTTCTGATAACTATTGTTATAAGAGAACTCTGCGTATGGCAAACTCTTATCCCAACTAGTACCATATTGTAGAGCACAAGCTCTCAACATATCTTCCAATATCTGATTAATTCTCTCTGTTTGACCATCTGTCTGAGGATGATAAGCTGTACTAAAATTTAGTTTGGTCCCCAATGATTCATGTATCTTTTGCCAATAATGAGATGTAAATTGAGTACCTCGATCAGACACAATCTTCTTAGGAACTCCATGTAAACTCACTATTCTTTCCATATACAACTCTGCCAATTTCGCACTGCTATATGTAGTCTTCACAGGCAGAAAATGAGCAACCTTAGTCAGACGATCCACTATCACCCAAATTGAATCATATCCTCTTTGAGTCCGTGGTAACCCAACTATAAAATCCATACCGACCTCTTTCCATTTCCACTCGGGTATCTGCATAGGTTGTAACAATCCTGCAGGCCTCTGATGCTCCGCTTTCACCCTTTGACAAGTGTCACACAAAGCAACATACTCAGCTACATCTCTCTTTAAACCATACCACCAATATTTCTCTTTCAGATCTAAATACATCTTAGTACTACCCGGATGTATGGAATAAGCTAACTCATGAGCTTCACGCAGAATTGCCATTCGGATTTCCCTATCTTCGGGCACACACAGCCTTTTCCCAAACCATAGCGTACCATTTTCATCCTTACGAAATCCTGGAGATTTTTCTTTCGCTATGTTTTCAGCTATCTCTCTCAACTTTTCATCCTTCTGCTGACCTTTACGGATTTCTTGCTCCAGAGTAGGCTCCAATACTAATTCCACTGCATTAGTAGTAAATCCTAAGTTCAGATGCTTACACTCAGCACACAATTCCTTTGGCATAGGCATTACTTGTATTTCATTTGCATAACTCTTCCTACTAAGAGCATCAGCAACAACGTTGGCCTTTCCGGGATGATAATGCACTTCTAGATCATAGTCTTTTATCAACTCCAACCATCTACGCTGCCTCAAGTTCAGATCCGTTTGAGTGAAGATATACTTTAGACTCTTGTGATCAGTGTATATATCACTCTTGTGTCCAATCAAATAATGTCTCCATATCTTTAATGCATGAACCACTGCAGCTAATTCCAAATCATGAGTAGGGTAATTTAACTCATGCTTCCTTAACTGCCTCGATGCATATGCCACAACTCTACCTTCTTGCATCAGAACACATCCCAATCCCAATCGAGATGCATCACAATAGATAGAGAAAGGTTTATTCAGGTCTGGCAAAACTAAGACAGGTGCAGTAGTCAATCTTTTCTTTAATTCCTCAAAATTAGCCTGACACTTCTCGGACCACACAAACTTGGCATTCTTCTCCAACAATGCAGTCATTGGTTTTGCAAGCTTGGAAAATCCCTCTATAAATCTCTTATAATAGCCAGCCAATCCCAAAAAGCTACGGATCTCACTTGCATTGATAGGTGGTTTCCAGTTCAATACATCTTTCACCTTGCCAGGATCTACTGATATTCCTCCATTTGAAACGATGTGACCCAGAAAAGAAACTTCCTTAAGCCAAAACTCACATTTACTCCTTTTTGCATATAGTTGGTGTTCTCTGAGCTTCTGCAAGACCAACCTCAAATGTTCAGCATGTTCTTCCTTCGTCTTGGAAAACACTAGTATATCATCAATGAATACCACTACAAACTTGTCCAGATATTCCATGAATACTTTATTCATTAAATACATGAAGTATGCAGGAGCATTAGTCAAACCAAAGGACATCACTGTATACTCATATAACCCATAACGTGTGGTAAATGCTGTCTTGGGTATATTCCTGGCACGAATCTTCAATTAATGATATCCAGAGCGAAGGTCAATCTTGGAGAATACACAAGCTCCTCTCAACTGATCAAACAGGTCATCAATTCTAGGCAATGGATACTTGTTCTTAATAGTAACCTCATTAAGAGACCGATAATCTACACACATCCTCTGAGTTCCATCTTTCTTATCCACAAAAATCACTGGTGCACCCCATGGTAAAGAACTAGGACGAATAAAACCCTTATCCTGTAACTCCTTAATTTGTTTCTTAAGTTCTTCTAATTCATTTACTCCCATTCTATATGGACGCTTAGCTATAGGTGCAGTTCCAGGTAATAATTCAATAATAAATTCAATGTCACGGTCTGCTGGCATACCTGGCAATTCCTCCGGAAACACATCTGGGAACTCCTCCACAACTGGATCCTCCTGATTGGCACCATCATTGAGCTGGTTCACTGTAGCGGTCGCTTGTTTTTGCACTTTGACTTCAACCCTGATCCTATCCCCCTTTGGTGTAGTCAGCACAACTGATTTATCCTTACACTGAATCTCTGCTTGTTGTTGCATCATTCAATCCATTCCCAGTATAAGATCAATCCCAGCTGTCCTCAATACTATAGGACTAACTGTAAACTCTACCCCCCTTAAGTTGAGACTAATGGGAAGACAGCGATAAGATGCTGGCATGCTTCCACCAGGTGAGTTTACTAATATAGGGTTCTTCATGGCACACAAATGGATTCTATGTATTCTAACAAATGATTGTGATATGAAAGAATGTGATGCTCTAGAATCAAAAAGAACAGTGGCGGGAGTAGAGTGGACATCGAACGTACCAAGCATAACTTCTGGCTCCTCCACTGCAGTTTCCTGGGACAAGTGATTCACCCTTCCCGAGTTAAGTGCGGGCTTCTGGTGGCTGCTCTGTCTCTGGGGAGTCTGCTGGTTAGGCTTCTCCGGGCAGTTGTAAGACAAGTGACCTTCTTTTCTACAACGGAAACACCTATTGGGAGTATTGGGAGCACTAGTCTTTGCAGGAGTGTTGTTGGAAGGACCCTGACGCTGCACTTGATTCCCATTCTGCTGTGGTGGACGTTGGTTGCTACTCTGTGGCTTAAATGGGGGACGTTGAGGGAACTGTTCACGGAATGGGGTCTGACCACGGTTCCACTGTCCAGAAGGAGGTCTCTGCTGCGTATTCTGTTGGAAGCCAGTGCGTGGACGGGTGTTGCTATTGGAGGCTTGTCCCTGTAACCTCTTCCTCTTAGCATCCATTTCTTTGCGCTTGTTATCCACCACAATAGCGCGGTTCACAAGCGTCTGGAAGTTGGGATAGGTATTGGACATCAACTGCAACTGTAGTCCATCATATAATCCCTTCAAGAAGTGGCGCTGCTTATCATTGTCATTGGCCACCTCATGTGGAGCATATCGTGACAATTGAGCAAACTTGTCACGGTACTCAGCTACAGTCATTGACCCTTGGGTCAGGTTCCTGAATTCCTCCGCCTTCAATTCTATCATCCCTTCAGGTATATGGTAAGCCCTGAAGTTCTCTCTAAACTCCTGCCAGGTGACTGTAGGAGCATTAGCAGGACGACCATACTCATATGACTCCCACCAATCTTGAGCTTCTCCCTGAAGTTGCCCAGAAGCGAACAACACCTTCTGTCGGTCATCACATTGTGCAATGGTGAGTTGTTTCTCCACAGCACGAAGCCAATCATCGGCCTCCAAAGGATCAGCAGCATGTGTGAACACTGGGGGACGACCCTTCAAAAATTCACCACGCTTGTCACGTGGTTGAACTCCAGCAACCGGCTGATTCTGCTGATTCTGCACCAGTTGTTGCATCAACTGCGTCTGTACTGCCAGCAACTGCTCGATAGTTGGTGGCGGTGGTGGTGGTGGTGGATTCGGGGGAATGTTTCCACGACCTCTGCCTCTTCCTCTTCCGGCCATCTGCCACCCATAAACATGCAAACTTTAAGAAATCCAGGTTATCAACCACTTATAAGATTAAGAATGAGATCTGAAAGTTTTCTGGACGAGTAGCAATATTGACAGTTCAGTATTTCAATCATATCTCGGGCTACAGAAGTCCAAAAGAGGCGTGCTTTATATGGTTGGAAAGCTTATGAAATTATCCACAATTTCTATTCAGACCTCAAGACCAGATTCTGTCGTTAAGTCTATGAAAAATAGGGCGTAACAGAAACTGTTCCAGATTCCAGACTGTGCAGAAACTTTAACTTGTGAAAATTATATCTCTCGAACTAGATTAGATAAAAAGGTGATTCCGGTGGCATTTGAAAGATGCTTGAGTCTAGTTTCTCTCATAAAAATTTCATAAATGTTGCACGAACCGTTTTTAAACTATAGCAGAAACATCAGAGACTGCTCCAGAAAACAGCAAGGACAGAAACGAGATAATATCAAACCCAACTATTATTCCTTGACTAATAAACTTATTATTCTTAATAATGGAACTTGTAGACATGCCTACAAGTCCAGACACTCAAACAAAGATCCAACTCACACATAAGCATAATAATAAAGCAACTAGCACACCAAGGTTCAAACCACACGACAGACTCGACTGACTCAACTGACGTTACTAAGAACGTTCTTATTACATAAAGGACTCCTACTTCCTAAGGAAGTGGCTCATGCTCTAATTTCTCGTAGATCTTGGGCATGCCTTGGTTTGCTCGGAGCTCATCAATGGTTGCTTGGCATCTCTTGATAGTCTTCCCTTGTGTCCTCACCATCTCTTCTAGTTGCAGCTTCCTGTCCATCATGTCATAGACAAAGTTCACCATCACCCGGGGTAGTGGCTCTAGCTGCACTGGATCTGTCATAGCCCATCCAAGCTCGGGGTGTGCACGAGGAAGGAAGCGATGGATGTCATGCTTCATGAGGTTAAAGCGAAGATAGCGAAGACCCATACATGCTTCAAAAGCAGCATCTTCAATGCTATCCTCTATGGTAGCTCGATGTCCCACATGAGAGAACATCATGTCCAGCTGATATGCCCCCTTGTCTTGCTTGTGTGCAAAGATGCTTGCCCTTGCCTTCCAGTACGTGCTCTCTAGTGGATGAGTGTACTCCCAGCAGACGTACTCCACAGCTGGATGCCAATCCGCGAAGTAAGCAGTGAGCATCCCCACTAAGCGAATATGAGAGACAGCATCCCCTCCATTCCTGTGGTAGATCCTCACAGTCCACCCCATTGGAGGAGGTGGCATATCTTCAGGAGCTTCATGTGGTGGAGACGGGGGTTGTACTCCTCCATTATCTTCCTCCTCACCATCTTCAATCTCAACTATTTCTGGATCTTCTTCAGGCTCAATCTCTTCCTGGGGAGGTGCTGGTGCTTGGACTGGTGCTACAGGGGTCTTCTCTCGTTCCTGAGGTTCTGGCTCTTGTGGCTCTTCAGTTGCAAGCAGAGCACGAGGTGGGTAGTATCCTCCAAAGCTGATGCGGGCAGTCTTACGGTCACGAGTCATCTACAGAATTTTTAGATGAAGTTAGAATAGAGGCAAAATTTCGTAATAGAATGAGACATAAGAAGCATAAAAATTTATCAAATAACAAGAGCAAGATAGTGAGCATAAAAATAGTGTAAAGATGACACTACTTCGACCATTGCTAGCTAGGCTTGCGTCCTACAGTCAACAAGAGCTCTGATACCAATTTGTCACACCCATTTATCGACCAAATGGAATGCTTACCCTTATGTGCGCCCAGAGATCAATCACACATAAGTTCACAAATTATAACAGAAGTATCATGGCAAATGTTATTACATCACGATATTTAAACACATAGTCTTAACACAAATGTAGCGGAAGTATAAATAAAAATCTCTCTCGTGGTAGCTCCAGTCACAGGTACATTGACTGGTTGACAGCAAGACTAGTAATCCTCAGGGAAGTAGGCGTAGTAGTCGCTATTACCTCCATCTGTTACCCATCCGGGATTTTTATCCAAAGAAGAGAAATAAACAAGCGTAAGTACATCTCGTACTCAACAAGTGTAACATGGGGTTCATGAGGCTCAAATAGGCATAATCATGGGTTTATCAGCATGTAGCTTTTAGTTAACAGGATTTTAGCATATCAATAGCATCAAAAGGTTTCAATGTAAACAATAAACATATGATCCATGTGAAATGATTAATGAATAGCAAAAACATAAACATAAACAATTATTCAACTATTCCATAAGGGTCCAAGGCCACTCGTGACCGTGAGCACGGCTGTTATAACAGTTCTACACTCTGCAGAGGTTGTACACTTTCACTGTGAGTCGTGTTACCCAAATGCCCGGGTTAATTACTCCCAAAACACTACCAAGGTGAGTAGGCAGGGTAAACACTATGAAGTCTTTCGAAGGTTCGTCTAACAAGTTAGGGCCATTAGATTCACTCGGCAAACAGATGTAGAGCCCCCTTCCAAATGGCACAATAACCCGCAGCCTATACACATAAGGACAGAGGCCGCGCTATACCCGATTCGTCAAGCCATTCTTACGCCAAAAAGGTTACCTCTAACAAGCTAGAAAAGGTCCTTCTATATGACTAAAGCCAGAGCCATATAGCCCCCACAGTTGTACTGTAAATCCCGGATTGTCGCTTATAGATGAGTCCTTATGGAGAGCAATTAGAGCATCAAAAAGCAACACACATGCTCTAATCCCCTTTATAAAATAATCAAAATCATATTTTAATGTTTATTGCATATTCCTCTAATCAATTTACATGATCATAGTCCATGTTTAAGCACTAGCCATACTAATCAATGCATCATAATGGGTACCAAGGTATAGGATCAATCACTAAGTCATCCTTAACAAGGAATAAATGCATAATGACATTAATTGCATAAGGTGGATAGGACAACAAGGATAATCCCATGCTATACTTGCCTTGCTCAAACTGGTCCTGAAGATCTTGCTCGAAGTAAGGCTCTTGATCTCCAACGAATTGCTCACCGTCTATACTCGATCAACCATTATCAACAACACACATCCAGAGGCAATCATGCATAGACAAACAAGACTATAATTAGAACAATACACCAACAGTAAGAAAATAAAATAAAAAGTCTTTAAAACGAATCTACAACTCGCTAGGATCACACAGACGCGAAGATCACGAAAAACGGATCTAAAACGACAAAGTTATGAATTTCCGAAGATTTCCTATAGAAAAATAAATACTTTAATTAAAACTCAAAAATAAATTAATCTAAACCTACTGTACAGTTACATCATTAGATAGAGCTCGCAAATATGAACCTAACGCAATTTGAATGGATCAAATCGGAGTTAAAACGAAGATTCTACGGCTAAAACAATCTGAGTGGCAAATCTGTAAATATGAGAAAGTGTATTTTTCTTTTTCCGAAACGAATTACGTTTTCATTTAATAAAAACGTATTTTCCAGATTACGCTTTGGACCGCGGGTTCAAAAAGACAAAAACTCAGGGACTCTTTAGCAAAAACGTCAGCCGAACCGGTATCTTCTATTTACATCCGTTAGATTTGAATTGGACGGGCGAGATTGAATCGGAGGAGAGAGGGAAGGAACGGCCGGCGGCCACAGTGACCCAGGCGTCGGCGCCATGGCCGGACAAAGCCGAGCTCGCCGGAGCTTGCGAAGAGGACCCTCCCGAGCACCAAACGCCGAACCGAGGGCACCAAAAGAAAGAGCACAACACCGCGACCTTACCCCGCGCGAAAACGTGACCGGGGAGCAGCTGGAGGGCGGCGGCTAGCTCGGCAAGGCGGCGGTGGAGGCGGAGCTCCGACGGTGGCGCTCCCGGGATGTCGTGGCTAGATGTTTTAGGGCTCAATGAGAAGCGGGGAGGCTCGGGGTTCCGTTTTATAGCCCGGAGGCGTCGCTAACTAAGGAAGGAGAAGGATTCGACGATGGATTCGGATCGGTGAACATGGAAAGCACCGAAGCCGGCGACTTGGGGAAGGGGACGCGACTGACGCGTGGGCCCGCGTCGTCAGCGACTGGAAACGAAGAAGGAAAACGCGGGCGCGTTCTGGGCCGGCAGCCGCGGCTCGGGCTCGGCCCAAGAAGAAGGAGGCCGGCCGCGAAGGAGAGAAGGAACGGGCCGCGCTCGCTGGGCCGTGAGAAAAGCCGGCCCGAGAGCAGAGAGAAAATAAGAATTCTTTTCCAATTTTTCAAATTCATTTTTCAAATGATTTTCAAATCAAATTTGAATTTGATTTAAACCACTCAATACAAAACTCCAAATGCAGCAGCATGAATGCTCAATCATGTTTCTACCCTTATATTTGGTTTTAAATTTATAAAATTATTCTTATTCTATAGTTGCATGCTTCACAAAAATAAATGTAAAAATCACCTTTTCCCTATTTTTCTTTTCTTCGAATTTTAGGGTGTTACATGTTCACCACTGAAGCTGATGGAGAGTTGTTTTCTTGCTTGGCTTGACTATTTTGTGGGTTGTTGTTTGCAACCGAAGCTTCAGGTTGTGTTGCATGAACATTGGGTTGCTGAGGCTAATTTTGCCTCCATTGATTTTGCATGGGATGGTACATTGCTAGTGGTTCATAGCTGTAAGTGGGTGGTGGCCCTAGAAGTAATGCTTGGGCATGTCCATAGTGCATTGGGTAATAAGTTTGATGAGAACATTCTTGTTCTTGCATGACATGATTGACAACTTTTGTTTGGCTTGGTGCCCTATTTTCTTCTTGGGCTTCTTCAATGCTTATCTTTACTTTAGGACACATCTTGGATGTATGCCCTGAAAGCACCTAGGCCCCGAGAGTTGGTTTTGGCAATTGATGACAACACAGTATCACCTTGACTAACGTGTGTTTTGCAGAAACTTTGGTAAGTTAGGTCATGGGATTGGTAACTGCTTTGGGCACTATGGTATTCATGCCCCTTGATGGAAATCATTTCGGCTTTCAAATGATTAATGACAAGATTAAGGACGGTTAGTTCCGGATGTCAAGATGTTGAGTTACATTCAGAATAGTCGTTAGGATCTTCACTCTTTTCCTTTGGCCGTACTATAAAGGGGGGCATGAGCGAGTAGCTTGACCTAAGTGAGTCTTTTGTTTAGGTGTGGTGCACGCTTGTCAAACTTAGCACTAGGTAGCTCAGGTGAAACCCAAAGTTCAGTTGGAAGCAACTCGGTTCAAGTTGCGTCGCTTTTTGAAGTCGTTTGAGCCGTTTACCCTTGATCGGACACGGTCTCTGTTTTGACCGGACGCGTCCGGTCAGTGCTGACAGTCACTACGTTTCAACTTGGTTGACCGGACGTGGTCCTTACGAGGACCGGACGCATTGATCGTGTTGACACGTGTCACAGAGGGTAAGTGAACTAATTAGACGTGACTGGAAAACAATCGGACGCGTCCACAGTGCGTCCGGTTGCATTCCAGTAAGGTACTTCGTTGACCGGACGCGTCCGGTCATCACTGATCGGACTCGACCGAGCGTCCGGTCAAAGTACAGTAAGGTCCTTGTACGACCGGATGCATTCGATCACCCCTGATCGGTGCGTCCGGTCACTCAGCGCTGTCGGTTACAATTTTGACCGTTGCCATCGACCGGCGCGTCCGGTCAGTGCGTATTTTGCTGAGTTGGCAGGTAAGGTTGGATTTGACTGTGGGGTGTATAAATACATCCCCTCCACCTCTTTTAGAGGTCTCTTGCTCATTTGTTCAGCTGAGGAACACCTTTCAAGTGCAAGGAAGTGCAAGAGCTCTAGTGAGGGTTGTGATTTGAGAATCAAAGTTTGAAATCCCTCATTAGTGACTAGGGAGTAGCAAGTGTGCATCCACCTTCTCATTAGACTTGTTGTGGTCAAGTGAGAGTTCTAGCTTGTTACTCTTGGTGATCGCCATCACCTAGACGGCTTGGTGGTGATTGAGAGTTTGGTGATCATCAAGCGGAGCTTGTGGATGACCCAACTCATCTTGTGAGCGGTTTTGGGTGATTCACCGTGATGGAGTGTCAAAGAATCAGCCCGTAGAGAGCACTTGATCCTTGCGCGGATCAAGGGGGAGCTACACCCTTGCGTGGGTGCTCCAACGAGGACTAGTGGGGAGTGGCAACTCTCCGATACCTTGGGAAAACATCGCTGTGTTCCTAACCCTTACTTTCAAGCAATTACTTTCTCGTATTACTTTTGTTGCTTGGTTTACTTTCCTAGAATTGCCATGCTAGACTAGGATTGGGACTTAGGGTGCAAAACTTTTTCCGGTAGAATCACAAGGAACACTAGTAGGCACTAGGGGTGAATTTTGGCTTGTAGGATTTAATTCTTGCAATTAATTTTTTAGAAAAGCCCAATTCACCCCTTTCCCATGGATGATGCAGTACATATCTTTAGGCTTTAAAGGTGCCCTTCATCTTCCTCTTCCTCCTCTTCTTCTTATGCCAAAACCTCCTCTTTCAAATGTTCTTTCATTGCATTGACTTCGCTGGTTGTGTTAATTTTTGTGAGCATAATCACTTTCAGTTATTGAATTGTTGTCATTCTTGATTTGATTGACTTGGTTGTGTGGTGTAAATAGTCTTTGCTCATAATTGTTTGGTCTTGGAGGGTGGAACTTCTTGTTACTATGATTGATTTGAGCCCTGAAGTTGTTTTCTTCCTCAATTCTTTTTCTGTAATCATCATCTGACTTGCAATATTTTTAAATGACTTTGTAAAGCTCAGCAACATGCGAGATGAGAAGCACATTAGCCTACTTGAAGTGCCTTGATTGCGGCTGTTATTACCACTTCGTCTGGGATATTTGGAATTTATGCCTTGATTTGGATGAATCTTTTGAAATACTGGCTCAGGGGTTCTTTGATTTGTTGCTTGCAATTGAACAGATCTATGGCTATAAGGCCAGCTGGCTAGAATCCTTGGAAGTCAACAAGTAAATTTGCTTTGAGTTGATCCCATGAATGTATTGATTTTGCTTTTAGCGAAGACTACCATTGTTGTGTTGGTCCTCTAACTGCCATGACAAGAGATTTTGCTAGCGTAGTTTCATCACCGCCTCTAGAAATTACTGCGGCTTCAAAACTCATCAAAAATTGTCTTAGGTCAGATTGGCCATCAAATGTTGGTATCATGTTAAATTTGTATCCCAAGGGCTATTGTGCTAGTTGTATGTTTATTGACAAGGGAGAGCCTGTGTCAATTGATATGAATGACTTTTGGGAATTCTTCTCTTGAGAGACTTTGGTTGCTGAATTTGGTTCTTCCAAATGTATGACTTGCGCTTTGAAGTTGTTCACTTAGTTCATGAAGGGTGGCTTTGGCTTCTTCTATTCTTTGTTTGAGAGACTTTTCTCTTGCTCTTGCACGACATTCTTTGACTTCTTTTTGCTTTCTCAACACTTGTTCTTCTAGTCCTTTGAGTCTTTGTCCTTCGGCTTCGCTTGCCCTTGAAGAGTTTGGGTCTTCGGGTGCATCTTTTTCAAGACTTTGGTCCTCGACTGTTGGTGGATCATCTTCGGTTACCCTAGTGGTAACTTTCTTGATAGGCCTGCCCATTAGCTTCGCGTGGTTGTGGGAGTCTTCAAGCACACACAAACGGTGGGCGCCAGATGTTAGGTGAAGAAATCACACGAACATCAAAGTCTAAACATATGTCAAAATTGTATTCATTTCTTGATTCTACAGTACATGTCAGAGGGAGTATTCATAGGGACCCCAATCTTTGTACTTTACATAAAATGACCATTTTACCCCTAACTCGAATAATTACAACCCTTCTCAACTACAAGGGTGAAGTGGTCTTTTTCTCTTTCTGGGCCTTCATTCTTCAACTTTGGGTCATCAATCTTCCTGATGTCTTCGCCTTTTTAGACTTGGTCAGTTTTTACCCCGCCTTCTTCAGACTTCAAAACATTAAGCAAAGACAAATCTTTATCTTCGCCTCATCTTACTTTCTTCTTTTCTTCAGCGAAGATGAAATCCTTCTAGCAAAGTCAAATTTCCATCTTCGCTTTGCTCTCTCTTTCATGCAAGTGAACTTTGTTACAGAAATCATAATTTCAACTTCAAAGTTTTAGGGGCTGAGTTTTCTAAGCGAAGTTAAATCCCCAACACTTATGCTTTCATATTTTATCATGTGCCATCACTTATATCCATCAGCTCTTAACTAATAAACTTACTTTGTTTATACATGGATATAGCTGCCGTCATCAGATGACCGGCCGATGGCATTTATTTAACTTGCTTGATCTTATAAAATTACTAGACATCGGCTTCATAGCCGATGACTTACTGCACTCCATCTGCTTCCTAGCTGATGGTCCCATGGAACTGTCTGGATCACTAGCCGATATGTTCCTCCTTAATTTACTGATTATGTTTTCCCTTGTCAATTGTAGGTCAAATTGACTGCCACGCCAACTTCCCAAAGTCGATAGGAAATGCACTGGAGTAAAGCAAACCTCCTGGCCGTCGTGTGTCCGGCACGTTAACCAAATTTCTGCGTCGACACATTTTCTGGCATGCCCAGTAGGACCCGAATCATCAAGATGTCGGATGAAGCAACCAATGTGACATACGACGAGTTGACTCAAGAACAGAAAGACATTATAGAAAAATCAACAGAAGTGTTTAGAGTCAAATGCTTGGAATCCTTTGGCAAAACTCGAAACAAAGTAATTCAGAAAGTTCCTTTGCCAAAGGGTCTTACTTCAGGAGAACTTGACGAAGACAAAGATACAGAGCACGATAAACAAATATTCCAAGAGACTGTTCGTCAAGTTGTCCATCATGCACTGATCTATCCCTATTGTACCTCTTCTTTTAAAGCTCTTCATCCGATGGGATCGTATGACGATTTGGAGACAATTGGAGCTGTCCCTGCTGTAGTAACAAGTCAAAGATCTTATCGGCTTTGGTGATATCAAAGCTCTATTTTTCCTCTAAAATTTTAACCCAAGGACAAGAAACTGGCTTTTTATTCCTAGTCCCTTCAGCCAGACCAAATTCTGGTTCATTATCATCAAAATCTGAAGCATATGCTTGAACATTGACTACCCTCCTCTAGTATCTGTCCTCATGCATTTCTTGGAATCGGTTTTCATGAGCCAATATTCTCTGCACCAAATGTCCAAGACTTCCAAATTCCTGAGAGGAAAACTTCTCCCTGATTGCTGACAATAGCCCTTGAACGGCCAAATCAGCAAGTTGACTGTCAAACAGGGCTAGACTATAGCTTCGGCTCCTTACATCACGAAATCTCTGAATATATTCAGGAACCGACTCATCATTTCTCTGTCTCTATGTTGTTAGATCTATCAGCCTCATCACATGTACTCCAGCAAAGTAATACTTATGAAATTTCATTTCCAGATCAGTCCAACCTAAAACAGTGTCAGGTGTCAATGATGCAAACCATGAAGGCCGATCTAGACAAAGACAAATGAAAGACTCTGACTTTTAATGCCTCTTCATAAGCAGCCTCTCCACATTGTGCAAGGAATCAGGCGATGTGTTCAATTGTTGACACATCGTCCTAACTAGAAAACTTGGAGAAGTCTGGGACTCAGTAACGAGCTGGCAACGCAACGCGATCAAACCACTCTAGAGATGGGCACCGATACACATAAGATTGTTCCTTAGGCTTCAAGCCGAATTGATTTTGAATCACATTGGCTAACCTATTCACCAAGTCATCTGTATTGGCACCTGCTGGCTGCATGTACTGATTAGGGGCTTGCTGAGGGATATAATTATGACCTGAAGCACCCTGATACCCTGGATTTTGAGCATAATTTCCACTAAAACTTGAAACAGTATGATATTCTTGTGGAATTCCATCATTAGTTAAGTACGCCGCACTCAAATCTTTGGCGATCTTCTGGGCTGATGGTGCTATCTGCTGGACTGATGGCACTATCTGCTGGACTGATGGCGTTATCTGTAGAGCAAAAAAACACAACTGGCTGAGATGATGTGGGCAATTGTTGTGTAGTCTGTGGTACTGTTTTGGGTGCATTGGATGTTTCTAGTGTACCCATCAGCTATTTGCTTGTCCCATATCTTTCAATATCGAAATCAGCACCATGGACTCTAGCTTCCTATCTTGCCACGTTTCAAGCCCTTCAGATGGCCACGTCTACAGTAAAATATCGCCCGTCCATCCGGCGACGAACGGTCAAGAGAGCACCCCGGCCGACCTCGATCGGCACGGCCCGCGCCTCCGTCGTCCTGCGCACGGCCGTCGGGACTCGGGCCCCTCCGCCCCGCACGGTTCGTTCCGCGGCTCCGCATCCCCAGATCGAGTGAGCCCCAAACTGGATCAGGACGAGGCGGACGAGGCAGGGGCTAGCTCCGACGATGCCGGGCGGAGACGGGGCAGCGGCTCCGACGCGGTGCGGCACAGCGCCTGGCAGGGCGCGGGCCAGCGACGGCGCAGGCCGCATCCACGCTCGCACCGCCGGTGACCGCGCTCGGGCCTCGCCTCCGCCGGGCCGCCTGCCGCGCCAGCCGCTGTCGCGCCGGCCTGGCCTCCGCCGGTGGCCGCGTCGCCGCCGCTCGCGCACTCAGGCCGGCCAGATCTGCCGCCGCCAGAAGGAGAAGGGCGGGGACGTCGCGCCGCCGGGTTCGCGCCTCCAGTTCACTCCGCCAGAGCCGCGCTTGCCCCGCACACCGGAGTCGAGGCCGCTGCTGGACGCCGGCGTCGCCATGCTCTACTCTGCCCACGCGCTGTAGATGAGCACAGTCAACAGCAGGGCCGCCACCGAGGTCGCTACCGACTGCTGTCGTGCTCCCTCCGCTCTTCCTTCCCCTCTCTCTCTCGCTTGCTCCTTGACCGCACGGGGAAGAGAAGTGGACGGGAGAGACCGACGCAGCCAGGCATCCAATGCCAAACGCTCCACCACGTCATTGCAACGAATGGGAGGACACCACCTCACCAAGCGGGGCCCACACTACCTATCCCATCCCTTCTCCATGCACTCGGTTCACCTGGATCAAAGGGACGGTGTGGGCAGGTACACGGCACAATAGGCCGGCCTCACAGCATAGTGCTGCTCAGCACTGACCATTCACTGGGCCTGCGTGTCAGCCGCAGGGTAAATTGGTAAGCGTACACGGGAATCGTATACAGTAGATTAAAATGTAACCTTTTTAGTTATAGAAAAATTGCCAGAAATTTTTAAAATAAACTAGAGCCACCCTATAACCTACCCAAGTTGTTGCCACTCATTTTTCATTAGTTAAAATTGTAGAAATAATTTCCATGCTCTTTTCATTCACGTTTAGCGTTTTAAATCCAAACTTCGAAATTCTTTCACCATAAAACATACAAAATAAAACCCAACATAATAATACCATTTCTCCTTAATTTTTGGTGTCCATTTAAATTCTAGATATGTCCATCGCCACGGCGCATGCCCCGCCCCCGTGAGACCTCGGATGGCGCGTGCCCCATCGCCGAGGCACAGGCGCCCAGCGCGGGCACCTGGAGCAGGAGTACAAGCACCAATGTGCCCACACGCCTCACTGCCCAATCCCCTACTCCGCTGCGACACGCCTGCGCTTTGCAGCGCCATCGTCGGCTTAGGGAGACCACACCGAAGGAAAGTCGCCGCCGGTCAACCACGTCGCCTGGAGAAGCAACCGCCGGTGCGTGCTGCTAGAAGCAGGCAACAGCCGTGCCCTTCATAGGAGCCTTGGATGAAGCACAACGCCACTCGCCTTCGCCGGCAATACAGAAAAGCTAGCGCGAGCTTCGATATAGTGATGTATATGTCTAAAAATAAACACTACATGCCATTATTATATTTCCTACGTCTACAGGTTCTACTGCGCGGCAACGCCGCGCATTTTTCTAGTATAAGCCGATGGATTTATGCTAAAATATGCGGGCCCTGTTTGATCTTGCACCAAAGATTCACTCTGTGCATCCTTTACTACGTTTCGGAGTGTGTGTAACACCCAAATTTTAGGAGTAATAAATTTTAAATAATTTAGAGAAGGGGAATTAAAATTTTAAAAATATTTGGTGTTGCATTCATGCTGTTGCATTTAATTTATTTTGTGGTGTGGATTTATTTTATTTTGTTTTGGCTTAGCAAATTTTATTTGAAAAGGTTTTGGAAAATAGATTAATAAAGAAAAGAAAGAAAAAAAAAAGAGAAAAGCAATTTACCTTCCTACCTGTTGGCCGGCGGCCCAGCTAGCCGAGCCCAAAGTTTTCCGCCCCATTTCGCGCTGTGACCGCGTGGGCCGGCCCAGCAGACGAGCATCTAGTCGGCCCGAGCCAGCGGCAGCGCTTCTCCCTCCTTTCTTTCACTGGCAAGTGGGACCCGGCTGTCGGATGCTCCTCCTAGCTCACGTAACCGAGCCGGTCACGAACCCGTAGTTGAACGGCAATCGAATCCGCGTATCCAGGGAGTTCCTTTCCTAAGTGATCACGACGGGTTGTTTTAAAAAGGGAACCGCTGCTATTTTCTATTTCTTTTTCCTATCTACGAGTTCCTATTTGCCCTAGCTGGAGGTTGCGGGTGGCCGAAGCTTGAGTTCCGCCGAGTTGTGGAATCATCAAATTTGTCGTCGCCTTGTGTTAGTAAGTCTTGCAATGAGTCTTGCTACGTTCTCCTGATCTTGGCGAATCTTTTTCCCCACTTTGTTTCTCTGTAAGCTGGTTCACAGCGGCTTGCCGTCGGGTGCAGGGACCGCCGCCGCCATTGCTTGCTGTGCTCCGCGACCGAGTCGACACCACCTTTGATTCTTGCCTAGGTGAGCTCGCCTTCATCTCCTCTCTCTGCTAGTACTCTTGCCTTGCTCAATTGTGTACCGAAACGTCGAATTTCAGGAGCGCCGCCGTGGATTTCTCGCCGCCGGCGAGGCAGCCACTGTGGGCTACTGTTGGTGGCCGGCGCCGCCCCTTTTCCCTTTTTCTTTTCTTTTGGTCTAATCTGGTTCGTTGAATGGAGATCCAACGGCCGAGATTCAATATACCCTTTCGGCCATGTCTTTTTGCTTATGAGTCCCTAAACTTCTTTTAAATAGAACCCGCGAACCTTAGCGTATTTCTGAAAATGCGTTTTCGCGTTTTGAAAGCGTATTCTCTTCCGGTTTAATTAAAAATACGTTTTCAGGTATTTACAGTTTTGCCACTAGGATTGTTTTGGTCATAAAAACTTCGTTTTAACTCCGATTTGATCCGTTCAAGTTGCGTTAGATTCGTATTTGCGATCTCTACATGTTAGTGTAGTTGTACAGTTAGTTTTGATAATTTATTTTTTGAGTATATAATTAAGTATTTATTTATCTATAGGGAATCTTAGAAAATTCATAACTTTCACGTTTTAACTCCGAATTTGGTGATCTTTGCGTCTGTGTGATCGTAGAAACATGTAGAAGAGTTTTATAGACTTTTATTACTGTTTTGTTACTGTTGGTGTATTGTTCTAATTATATCTCTTTGTTTGCTTCGTGTATGTTTGATTGGATGCATGTATGTTGTTGATTGATGATCGAGTATAGAAGGTGAGCAGTATCTGGACGATTCGAAGTATTACTTTGAGCCAAGTCAGCAGTATCACTTGGAGAGTTTTGATCAAGGCAAGTATAATACAGGACTATCCTTGTTACCTATACTTTGAATTGTCATACATATGCATGTGCTTACCTTGACAACCTTAGAGATTATAACTTAGTGATTGTTATCTTGATTCCTTGTCAACCTTGGGAATGCATATGGGTAGCTACTGCTAGTGCTTAAACTATGAACAATGATCTTGTAATTTGATTAATGGATTAAGCAATCAACCATTAAGATGATTTTATTACTGTTAAAAGGGGGCTAGAGCATGTGTATTATGTTTGATGCTCTGGTTTCTCTCCATAAGGACTTATCTGTAAGTGATAACCGGGATATACAGTACAGCTGTGAGGGCTATATGGCTCTGGCTTTAGTTGTTTAAAAGATATTTTCTAGCTTGTTAGTGGTTACCTTAAATGGCGTAAGAAATGCTTGCCACGTTGGGTGTAGGGCGAGCCCCTGGCCTAGTGTGTATAGGCTGCGGTTGTTGTGCCACTGGGAAGGGGGGTTCTACGTCTGCCTGCCGAGTGAATCTAATGGCCCTAACTTGTTAGACGAACTTTTGGATGGCTTTATATGGTTCTCGGGTGTTTGGGCTTGATCTCCCCACTCATTTGGAAATCATGACTCACAGTGAAAGTGTACACCTCTGCGCAGAGTTAAAAACTGGTATACTAGCCGTGCTCACGGATACGAGCGGCCTTGGGGATTCTTATGGAATAGTTGATCATAACTGTTATATCATACTTAATTATTGTTGATTATTATTATGCTCATGTTAATGCTATTCATTATCCTTATTACAATTGATCATTGGTTCTTTAATGGGAAGCGGTTTATCTTGATGCTACTCAATTGCTAATTATATGATTAAAAGCTAAACACAGTTAAACAGTGTCTAGCCTTTTGAGCCTCATGAACCCTGTGTTATATTTGTTGAGTTCGACATGGACTCACCATTGCTATTTCCACCATAACAGATGAAGATTATGAGGAAGATTATCGTAATGAGTACCAGTCTTGGTGTCAACCAGTCAACCGTGTCCCTGTGTGGAGTTTCCGCTGAAGATTTACTATTAGTTGTTATTATCTATCGTTCAAGACTATGTCTTAAATACTTATTCGTTATGTAATAAGCACTGTGATGATACTATGTAATTTGTCTACTTGTGTGTGTGATCATGTCCTGGGGCGCACATGAGTACTTTATGCATCCTATTTTTGTCCTTAAAAATGGGTGTGACAGTGTGTTCATGCAAACTCCAGATTGATTGACTAGTGCTTATTCCTCTGTATTCTGGTCTCTTTTCCATGAAGCAAGGACCTTTGGCATTGGAAATTTTGGATGACTTTATTTTGAATCTTGCCAAAGGACTTCAGGTACTTGACTCAGTAATCTTTTGTTAATTTTGCTATCAAGTCATGTTGTTCCTGGATCAGTTCATCAAAAGTCATGTCGAAAATTGTTTCATTCCCCGTCTCGACGATTGTGGTCCCACTGGGCGTGCCAAAAAAATGTGTCGATGCAAAAATTTGGTCACCGCGCAGGACACACGATAAGCCTAGAAGATCTGCTTAACTTCAGTGCAGGTCTTGTCGATTTTGGGATCTAGGGCGTGCCAGTCAACTTGACCTATAATTGACAAGGGAAAAGATCATCAGTAATTTAAGGTGGAACATGTCGGCTTGTGATCCAGACAGTTCCATGGGTCCTAGCCGATGGAGTGCATTATGACATCGGCTGCAGAGTCAATATGCAGTGATTTGATAAAATAAAAGCAATTTGAATGGCATCGGCTAGCCACCTGATGCAACAGTGTTCATCCATATATAAAGATATTAAATGAAATTGACGGACAAAGCTTCATGGCACAATATAAGATTGAAAAGCACAATCCAAGATAAAGAATTGACATGAAAGCATAAGTCATCGGCTACAAAGCCGATGAATCATATTATGCAAGCAATTGCTTGCTTTTCTATAGATATAACCATTGACTAGCAAGATCTAATCTAGCGTCACCACCAATGGTATCAAATTGAGATAGCATTGGCAGCAAGCGATAAATTAAAGGTTGCAAGCCGATAGATCTATTTATAGATAAACAAAGAATTGAAAACACACTATATTAAACTAGGATTGAGACACAAACAGCCGATAAGCCAATCTAATCGTTAAAACGAGATAAATGTGATAAACAGCAAAATAACAGATTCATATGATTTAAGCCGATATTCTTAATCTTAGTTGGATAACTGGTGATTCTATTAAATCTAGCAAGAAATCATAAGATGCAGCCTTACAAAACGTGATAGAATCGATAACTTTGGCTGGTACCAAATCAAGCACGAGATCAAAAGATGCAGCCTTACAAGATTACATATAAGTCAATAATAACGGTAATTATAAGCAAACCGGAGATCAAAATCAATGCAACCCTGCTTACCGAAGAACTCACTGAGATCTACGTTATTCCTACTCCTAGGTTTTGGCATTAAGCCAAAATATGTTGTATTGATTGTGATATGTTTAGAATAGCCAGGGTTTATATTTGTACCATGGGCTTGATACAGAGTCCTAATCGAATAAGACTAAAACAATTCTTGCATAAAAAAAGAAAATGATCGAATTTACATAAATTGGATTCCACGATTTCCTTTTTAGTAGTCTGATTCTATTATGCCTTAGGCCGATGCTGCCGACGCCATAACCTTCACAATCCTTTCCTTCTGGCAGAGTCCGACCCCTTCACGCCTGAGCCGATGCAGTTGTCGCTGCGGCTTTCTCGACACCTTCCAAAATCTGGTGTAAACAACACCAAATGTTCCTCCAAAGTTGCACTGTAGATGAGGATGTCATCCATGAATACTAATACACCATGTCTCAATAAATGACTGAAGATGGTGTTCATTAGAGACTGAAAGGTTGCAGGAGCATTTGTTAAGCCAAATGGCATAATCAAGAATTCATAGAGGCCCTGATGAGTAGCAAAATCTGTCTTATATTCTTCTCCAGTGGCCATACATATATGATGATATCCAAATCTAAATTCCAGTTTCATGAACCAAGAAGCACCAGCTAATTCATCCGATAGTTCATCTACTAATGGCATAGGATGCTTGTTTTTGACTGTGATAGTGTTCAGTTGTCTATAATCAATGGAGATTCTCCAAGACCCATCCTTCTTCTTAACACCCCCCACCCCCCCACCCCCCCACCCCCACACACACACCCTTCTTCTTAACAAGCTGCACAGGACAGGCAAAGGGGGCTCCTACTAGGTCTGATCACCCCACTCTGAAGGATCTCCTGCAGCTGTTTCTCAATTTCATTTTTTGAAGTGGGGACTACCTATAAGGTCTAACTTTCATAGGTTGGGTTCCTGGCACCAAGAGAATAGCATGATTAGCACCTCTCTGAGGAGGTAAAGCAGTAGGTGTGGCAAAAAAAAGATGCTCATACTCAGTCAAACAACTGTGAAAGCTAGATAGGACACCCCTAAAATGCATATTGTTGACTTACTGCTGAAGGCATAGGTGTATTTTGAATTTGGGCACAAGATTGAATCTCAATGCAGTAAGATACCATGCCATTTCTGAGCAACCCTGGACTTTCTTTGCTGGTAAAGCAGCACCAGGAGCTGTAGACTCCAAAATGCCCTAAATTTTCACTCTGTTTCCATGATGAGTGACCTTCATCAACTTTTTATTATAGTCAATTCATATAGGACTGACTTCCTCCAACCAATCCTCACCTAGAATCATATCGAAACACTTCATTGGAAGGACTTGGAAAGAAACGCGGTAGGCTCCACGAGAACAATGACTGTTATTAGGGAGAAATAGTTTAGAATTATGTAAGAGCCTAATCGCACTTTTCCCTCTCTTCGGCTTATAACAACACTGACTCAGACTCAGAGACTTACAAGGCCGAGGCCCAAACTCAGGAAGGCTGAGGCCCAACTAGCATACCCGCTACATCTGATCTCCTAACAAAGCTCTTGAAGATGCTTTAGGCACGGAGCTTGTCAAGAACATTTGTTATTGTTGCGGCGACCACTAGATCTGTATCTAGCTGTGTTGGACGGCAAACCCAAACTGGTTGGGTAGATCTGTTGTGGTGAAGAAGTACCTGCTCGGTAGATTGATTTTGGATCGAATCTACCAAAGTCAGGGTTTGCGAGAGCTTATGGCCGACTTGGTCGATGGCTTCGATCAGGTCGGTGTTATCGATCATCCTCCCTTTGTAGCAGGGAAGTGGTCGACGAGTTGTCGGCGTGGTCGGAGCCGTTGCTAGGGTGGTCAGAGCCGTAGCCAGCGTGATCAGAGCCGTAGCCGATGAAGATGTGGTCGACGCAGATCGGATCTACGCCTCCTCCGTGGCAGTGGCGGTGAAGCTGTTGACGCCGGTGGTCCAGGTGATCTGGCCGACAGTGAACGAGAGACCGTCCACCACGGCCGCGGAGTCGGAGATGATGACCATCTTGCTTGCCTGGGAAGCTGTACGCACACTCCCTACCTGGCGCGCCACTATCGACGAGATATGGTCGGCAGTCTATCGAGGGGTATGCCCAAGGTAGTAGATTGTCGGCAGACATGTGCGCAAGCTACGAACTAGATGGTGACGCAAGACAAACACAATGATTTATCCGGGTTCGACCGTCGTGAGGACGTAATACCTACGTCCTACGTCAGATTGTATTGTTCTGTATGGAGATGTGTGATGAGATGTGTTTTAAGGGGATCCCCTGCTCATCTTATATAGTCCGAGGAACAGGGTTACAAATCTGAAAACTAATCCTAGTCGATTACGATTGCCATAGCTGGCCGGATAAGGGTTCCTATTCTAACCGACCAGAATCTTGCTTGATCTGTAAGTTTGCTTTTTTTCGTTGCGTGGGACGCTGAGCAGATCGACTGAGTCACGCGTCGTCTTCTAGTGGGCCGTACCCTCTGGTCTGGGCCAGCCCAAGACTAACCGTAAGGGTATAGAGATTAATACCCCACAGACTGACTTCCTCCTACCAATCCTCACCTAGAATCGTATCAAAACACTTCATCGGAAGGACTCGGAAAGAAACGCGGTTGGCTCCGCGAGAACAATGACTGTTATTAGGGAGAAATAGTTTAGAATTCTGTTACAGCCTAATCGCACTTTTCCCTCTCTTCGGCTTATAACAACACCGACACAGACTCAGAGACTTACAAGGCCGAGGCCCAAACTCAGGAAGGCCGAGGCCCAACTAGCATACCCGCTACATCTTATCTCCTAACAAAACTCTTGGAGATGCTCTAAGCACGGAGCTTGTCAAGAACATGTGTTATTGTTGCCGCTTCTGTACCTGATGGAGCAATGCAGGAAGTGAAGCAGGTTCACAATGCCGAGAACAGCCATCAACCAGAAGAAATAGTCCAGGTGCCCCTTGTTCAGGTCGTCGGGGATCCACCCTGGTTTTCCGTTGCGCGTCGTGACGGCCTCGACGGCGGCGAGCACGGCAGAGTTGAAGTAGTTGCCTGCCGCGACGGCGAGCTGCGCAAGGGCCGTGCCGAGGCTCTTCATGCCGTCCGGCGACTGATCGTAGAAGAACTCAAGGATGCCGATGGCTGCGAACACCTCCCCCGCCCCGAGCACCGCGAACGCCGGCGCCTGCCACATGATGCTCATCGACGGCTGCCTGTCCGGCGCTGCATGGGCGAGCGACAACCGCCTGGCCTCGACAAGCGCCGCGTACACCATGCCGGCCACGGACAGCGCGAGGCCGACGCCCAGGCGCTGCAGCTGTGACAGGCCCCGCTCCTTGCCCGTGGCGCGCCGGGCCAGCGGCACCAGCACTCTGTCGTAGATGGGTACGCAGAACATGACGCTGATGATGTCGAAGATGGCGAGGGACGCCGGCGGCACGGTGAACGGCCCGACGTGGTTGTCCATGGCATGGCCTTGCTCGATGAAGGTCGACGACATCTGGGCGGTGGCGGCGAAGAAGAGCACCATCGACACCCACACGGGGAACATCCGGAGCACCGTCTTCAGCTCCTCAACCTGGGACACCGTGCAAAGTCTCCATGGGCTTATCGATCCTTTCTCGCCGTCGCCGGAGGATGGCGCTACAATGGCAGCCTTGTCAAGGAACCTGGACAGGAATTCATGTGATTATATATATCATCAGGCATTTGGCAGTATCATAAGTTTCATGTGACACAATAACAAAAAATGTAGTTGACAGGATGA
>JAKOGQ010000805.1:0-25000 GCA_022457205.1 Saccharum spontaneum
ATGATTTTTTTTACTCCAGGAACGGCAGTGGAAATTGCCGCGACTAGTAGATTGACTTTGGCGGCGGCGCGACGAATAGGGGCAAAACCCTAATTTTTTTCTCAATCTCGTGTCTGGCTCTAGATACCACTTGTTAGTAAATAATGCAAATCAAGATCGAACACGAGACACAGATTTTTACGTGGAAAACCCTTGCGGGAAAAAACCACGGGCGCCAACCGGCGATTACAGAACGCAGGGAATACGATGAGTCGTCAGCTCTTCCCGTGCAGCTTACAAGATGTATTTATAGGACGGACTGACTACAGTCAAATATGGAAACAAATCCGCTAATAAACATGACCAAACCGTAGGCCCTCCAGACGTTCCCACAAGACCAACGTTATAATTCGAATCGTATTCCAACACGCTACAAGCATGCACGTACTGGAGATCGAGAAGTGAGGTAGCCGACGCCACGACGGACATGGAGTTTCTTGCAAGGCATGATTGGACCGGACGTCGTACTAGATCGATCTGCGATCGAGATGCATGCAATTCAAATTTATCGTGCCTCTACTGTGCGGGCATCGATGCATGATTTATCAACTACAATACTGTACATTACGTTTGCCATGTTTATACGCAAAGCTAGGGCCGGGCCGGGAGAGACCAGACCAGACCAGACCAGGCCAGTACGTACGTCGCTTAACTACAGACCTGCTGGATCTAATTTACTGCAATCATTGAGTTCTCGTTCGTTAAAAATAAATTGCACGGCAAGGTAAAATGTTTGGTACGTTAGTTTGCCGGGGGAACTTAACGAATATTTGGTTCAACGCTCAGGATGGGTTGGACCTATTTTTAAAGTGTTTGGTTTAGGAACTAGGGATTAAGTTTATATATCCTATAAAGAGAATATTTCTTCTAGATGCAGGTTTTGTATTCCTCCGATTCGAGCGGACAGGACAAACCTACTTCGGCGCACGCACGGGTGCCCGGAACATGTGAGCGTCAGCAACGATGCAAGCACAGTAAGTAGCGGAGACGGTGTGGTAGCCGAGGACGACACAAGAACATCAGCGTGGCTCGAGATCGAGCTCGAGGACTATATGGCATGGCGTGTGCATGGGTTGAGCTCGAGGTGATGGAGCACCACGTAGGCCAAGCTCGAGCAGGCAACGCGCTGCCTCGAGCGCTAGATAGACCTTAATTGGGTAGGCGAGCAGTGGCAGCACGGGTGATTTAGTACGTGTGTGTATGGAGAAGAAAGGGCAAGGAGGGAGAAAGCAAAAGAGAGGATCACAGTGGGACCCAATTGTAAGGCACCTTATGTTCCACCTTGAAAATCAAACAAGAAATATGGATGGACGTAACTCACACAACCAAACATAAAACCAGTTCACTCCATCTAAAAATATGGATTAGATCCAACCCATCCCACGGAGTCTGAGAACCAAACAAAGTCTAAATGTTGAGGTATTTTTCTTTTTTTTAAAAAAAAAGAAGAAACACATAAACGGACACACTCTCGCTCCATCATAAACAAAGTCTCTTAATGCCGAGGTATATGACTAGATCGTGTCAACTAAGTACTATAACTAGCAGCTCTCCTATTATATTCTCGCCGATCATACTATGTATATCCAAATGGAAGTTAAAGATTGGTATTAGCACGCAGCCGCTTAGTAAAGTCTTAGGTGTACCAAATATGTATCATCCACCTAGCATGGTAACTAAAACACAATAGCAATGCGTAGCGCGCTGGAGCTGGTCATTGCTGGAACGTAAATTATATACGCTGTATCTACGTCGATCTGCCAGTCCGATCCACCAATCGATCCGCAGGAAGCTACGCTGCTACGGTGTAGGAGGACAGGTATATTCGCCGCAGGGCTCAGGGCTCAGGCCTCGCAGAGAAAACGACGTCGAGGCCGCTGGAGCCTTGCCTGCCTGCCCAGCTGTGCCGTGCGCTGCCACCTGGTGGTGGCCAACGAGGCTAGCACATGGCATCGGGATCGGAGGTCGGGCGGGACGGCTGGGATCGAGGCAGTGTTTAGTTACTCCCTCCGTCCAAAACAAACATATAAATCTCGTTTTACGAGGAGTCAACATAATTTTAAGTTTGATTAAGTTTCTAGAAGATATTATCTACATTTATATCTTTAATTAGGTTTATTATGAAAATATATTCTATAATTAATCTAATGATACTTATTACGTATCATGAACATTAATACTTTGTCATATATATTCAGTCAAAATTAAGAATATTTGACTTCTCGGGAAACGAGATTTACATGTTTTTTGGGACGGAGGGAGTACTTCAAAATTCCAAAAATTTTACAAGATTCCCTGTCACATCGAATCTTTGGACACATGCATTGAGTATTAAATGTAGGTAAAAAAATAACTAATTATACAGTTTGTCTGTAAATGTCGAGACGAATCTTTTGAGCCTAGTTAGTCTATGATTGGATAAATTTTACCAAATAACAACAAAAATTGCTACAGAAACTCTACACCAACTTTTACACCATCTAAACACTACCCGAATAATAATCCGTTCGGAGCTCCGGCAGCCCGGCAGGTCCCCTCCCTGGAGGCTGGACCGCGCGCTGGATGCTGCGTGCAGCGGACCAGCCCCGCCGCGCCGGGATCGTCGCCGCTCCATATCCCACGATTTCCTCCTGGTCGCCTCGCGAGTCATCTGGCTGTTTGTGTGTTTGGTCCGTCCGATGCATATCCCGCCGCCGTGTGCCGCTGCCAGCATGACATCGACGTCGTTGGATCCATCTGCGCGCACCACTGATGATGTGTGTTGAGGACTGAAGGAGGACGACTGACGATAGCTCATCAACTCATAAGGTCGGTCCCACCCACTGCACAAAGCATGTTGAGGACTCAAGGAGGACGCTGTACAAGCATGTTGGATGTTGCGTCACGGCAGGCACAGCGATGAGCACGCTGACGCGCGCAGTAACAGGGAGGGGCCAGGGGCGTACGCGTACGTGAGTATCCACTGTGGAGTATTCATACTGTACTGTACGTTGAGGGGAAAGGACTGATCCATTTCTCTGTTTTTTTTGACCAGTCGTCATCGCGTGTCAGGTCGTGGGGCCGGTCCCCCTCCTGGCCACTCTGCTGCTGTGATAGCTGCGGCATTCATCATCGGATCAGACGCGGGCAGCAGCGCAGGGCTTTGGCAGCGGCTCCACGTCATTCATCGTCGCCTCGCCAGTGACCAGTCGCCACTGTGGAGCACTGCACTGCACAGAGGCGGACGGCGGGGGGACGCCGGCCACAACAGACCCACGGGCCACAGCACAGCAGCAGCAGCAGCAGGAGGCCCACTCGGTCCATCGCTGCCGCCGATGCTTTCCTTCCTTCCCTTCACGGTACTGTACTGCCACAGGCTGGGCTGCGTAGGCGCTGCTGGCCCAGGCCCATCCGCGGATCCTCCCTCCCTCCCGCACTCTCTCTCTCTCACTGTTTCGGGTAAATTAATGGCTGCCGCACGCGGTGAAAGTAAACTCGTCTTCTTTTCACCGCAGCAGGGATTACCTAGGAGTGACGCTAGCCTCTCGTCGATTCTCGTTTTTTTCGCCAAGACTAACCATGACTACGATTTGCTACAACACTGATTAGGATGTTTTTTTACGGTAGTATATTAATTAGAGCATCAACTAAATAAGATCATGACAAAGTACTAGAATTAAGGAGAAAATAGAAGGAATCAATGAACCTATGCCTACAACATTTTCAGTTATTTCACTGGCCTTTCCGAGTGCTATCAGGTCGCATTTTTCTTTTTAATTGGGCCACCAAGGCAAAGGCACCTAACCATACCTTTGACCTGCCTCTGAAACCTCTTCATCTTCTCCAACACCTTGACTCTCCAGCAACAACAACCATGAGCTAGACGCAACAAACTACTAAGCTCCGTGAAGAGAGAGCCAGTTCCTCCTCCACTAGGCTCTACTCCTGTCTACACGAGAGCCAAGATAGGAAGATGTCTGATTGATAGATGACAATAGACAGAAGGTAGCTGATTGACTAAAAATTTATTCCAAAATGATCATCCATACGATATAGTTTCTAAGTGTAATGTTCATGTGGCATGGTAAGTAAGGGAACTCTGTAACATTTTTGATTGGGACTGCCCTTACACACAGTAATAGAGATGAAAACATTTACATTTATATTCGTGTATATCTATAAGCAGTTAAGCACTATTTATCGAGGTGCATAGCTACAAATATCCTTGGGACATGTTTATTTTTCATTATTTTGTGCATTGAAACAGTTCATTCTCGGGAGATTTATATTATATTATCATAGGAAACGGATGTGCTTCATTTGCTTTGTGGAGCGGCCACAAGGGAGCTGAAGCAAACATGGCCAAACAAAAGCTTCTTTTCCTGTGAGGCTTGCCGGTCGAGGTCGATAATGTTTTTCAATAGAGTAGAACTGAAGAACACTGTAATCTTGCAATACTCTCTCCGTCCTAAAATATAGCGTATTTTTACTTGTCAAGTCAGTCCACCTCATGTTTAACTAAAAATTATAGATAAATATATTAACTTCTACCATATCCAAAAAAGGTAAGTTGTAGAAATCTAACTATATATATAAAAGTTGGTGGCACCGGCCCCTCTCACAGATCACTGTTCATCACTGTTATAAGTACAGTACCGGGTCTCATGAACACTATCCACCTGTTATGTACAGTAACAGGTCTCACGAACAGTACCCCTACTGGTTCTTCAGAACAGTACCTACCCCGTCATGAACAGTGCCCAATCCTATATGTATACCAACGGGCTCATGAACAGTACCTGTCCCGTTACTGTTTCTCATTTCCCCCTTTCCCTTCTCCCCTCCTTTCATTTAGGGATGAAAACGGACGGAATTTTTCCTGTACCGTCCCGTTCCATTTTCTATATTTTCCCGTCTGTTTCCGTATTTGTGAGATCCCGTTTTCGTATTTGCGGAAGTAGAAAATGGTATTTTCCGTTCGTTTCTGAGTAATCCCGTTTTAATACAGAATAGACCCGTATTTATCCCGTTTTTATCCCGTTTTCAATCTATGCTTAACATGTTCAACAATTACATGTCCTTATGTTATGTTAATATAACTACGAATCACCAAATATGCATGTTATGTTCATGTACATATCCTGTAAATGAATATTAAACTTTGTATATATTATTACATGACTTTATATATATATATATATATACTTTGAGAATATTAGATTATGTGATCTTAATTTAATTTTCCGGCTCTCCATCCGTATTTGTCCGTTTCCGTATGTCCGCATATTCTGATTCCATTTTCGAACCCGCATTTTCCGAACCCGCTCCCGTTTCCGACAAAAAATATAGAAACGGGAGTAGAAATAGGGTTTTCCGTCCGTTTCCGTCTGTTTTCATCCCTACTTCCATTAGAAGAAAAAAGAAAAAAAACACTCCCCGTGCTTTGCACGGGGGGCCTTGCTAGTACATCACATAATGTTTATCTAACGAAGCTTATATGTTGTTCAAAATATTATTGTTTTTCCTATAAATTTAGACAAACCTAAGATAGATTCACTTAAGACAAATGAAAATACTCTATATTTCAGAACAGATGCAATAGTTCTGTTGATCCATTCGGATATATAAGGATCCATGTTGTGATCTCTTATTGGCCCCGTCTGATATCCCGAGAAGTGTTATCTTGAGAAACTCCACAAATGAAGGAAAAACGAAGCCAGAATAATCTGGTATAATTCGGCTTATGCATTTCAGTATAAAATTAAGGTTGTGGGGAGAATCGTATCAGGAAAAGGCAAAAAAGAAGCGTGTAGTTTGGCTCAAGTTTCAGCTTATTTTGGGCATAAGCAACTTATAATAAGTTGTACTAAACATGTCCACTGCATCATTGTGTACTTTTTTTTATGGAATCATCATTGTGTACTTCAAATACATATATTATTCTCTAAATACAGATCTCTGTGGGAAAAAAAAGAATACAAAAATAACACTCTCTCCGTTCCAAACTGTAATGAGTTGTTCTAATTTTTTACATACTTAGTTTTTGCTATGTATCTGGATCAGACATATATATAATGTATATCTAGGTGCCCAATAACTTTTGTACTAGAAAAATCAGATCGGAACGGAAGGTAATAAAGATTAAAGGCTCTGATGATGGGGTTTTGCTACAGCCTGCATGCATGCATGCCTCCATTGTTGTTGTACGATCGACCGTGCATGGTCTCATTGGTTGTCGCCCGTACGTAATCCCATGCATGATTGCTGTTTTGAAAAATTAGACATGGTAAACACAACTCAGGTCGATCATCACGTGTAAGGCTGGACGAAAAACTCGAAGCTCGTTAGCTCGCTCGGCTCGTAGCTGGCTCGGCTCAGCTCGGCTCGGCTCGTTATGATAACGAGCCGAGCCGAGCCAGGATTTTAGCTCGTTAGCTATAACGAGCCAACTCGAGCTGGCTCGTGAGCCGCTCGCGAGCCAAACGAGCCGTAGTTTTAAGGAAACAGTCATCATAACTTATATTAGTTTTGTATTACTTCATGTCTTGCACTTCACAAATAGATGATATTTTAGCTCATATAAATATTTTATTTGATTTAAGGTTATTGAATATATTATTTTTATATTATTAATATTTTTAAGCTTTAGATAAATACAAATATTATATTTTATGTATTTTTTATACTTAGCTCGCGAGTCTAACGAGCCAGCTCGAGCTCATAACGAGCCGAGCCGAGCTGGCTTTCTGGCTCGTTAAGATAACGAGCCGAGCCGAGCTGGAGCCAGAACGAGCCGAGCCGAGCCGAGCCATTATCCAGCCTTAATCACGTGCGAGGAGCGCAGGGCTCCATGGATCCACGACGACGACGTTTATTCCGGCCGATCATTGCACGCAGCCCGCGAACTCCGGCCGTGAGAATCGCCCCAAGGAACGTCGATCTCTCCAGGTATTCCTTCTTGCATGATGACATGTATGCTGTTGAAAACAGCCATATTTTCCTTGTTCTCTCTATAGTCTTTACCGAACAATACTATCCGCTTGCTCAAAATGTAATAGGCTTGGAATAAACTATGTACGGGAACCCCTGCCATGTCCAGACAAATAAAGCTTGGCCGCGGCAATAAGTAAGCATGGCGAGATCTGCCCGTGCATGAGACCGTGCGTCTGAGCCTGAAATCATGAGGTCTAATCAGAAAGCCCGGCCATGCATGCATCAACCATCATGCATGACTTATCAGCTGGTGACCCAGCTTGCTAACGTTGCGCACCTAAAACAAGGGCACAGTGGTCTCTAGCTACCTAAAAAAAAAACAAGGGCATAAGAGATCAACTTATTACTCTATCTATGTGATACTGACAGAGCTATATATATTAATATACTACTTCAACAGAGATGGGTGAGAAACCACAATATCAATATTGGTACTGATCCAGATCAGCACGGAACAAAACACAAATTTCCTTGCATGTTCCATTTCCAATCCTAATAGATAAATAAATGATGTCTCACGGCCATGACTACTTCGTTCCCATCCGATATATAGAATGTCATTTATAGAAGAAACAACAGTTATGAAGCTCTAATTAGTCCAAACCACGAGCTGCCTTTAGCTGCAGAGGCTTAGGGCTTGTTTGGTTGTAAAGGACAATAGACTAGTGAGCTCATTTTAATCCCTTGTAACACCCAAATTTTAAAGATAACAAAATTGGAATAATTTAGATAATAAATAATGGCCAAATTAAATATAATAATAAAATAAATTTTGTGTTGCATTCATGTTGTTGCATTTATTTTGTTATGTGGTGTAGATTTGTTTTATTTTATTAGAGAAATTTATTTGAGAAATTTTTGAAACAAATAAATAAAGAAAAGAGAGAAAGAAAAAGAAAAAAAATAAAACTTACTGGGTAGCCGTCGGGCCGCTGGCCTGTTTCTGTGCTTCAGTAGTTGGGCTGCCTTTCTTTTCTCCGCACACATGACCGCGTGGGCCGAGCCCACAACTCGCGCGCCCAGTCGGCCTGGTCCGGCCCGAGTTCAGCAGCCGTATTCCCCTCTCCCTCCTTTCGCTGACAAGCGGGTCCCGGGTGTCAGCGCTTTCTTCTATCTCGCGTGACCGAGCCGGTCACGACTCCACCGATGAACCGCAACCGAATCCGCGTATTCAAGGAGTCCCTTTCCAAATTGATCATGCCGCTATCCTATATAAGCTAGAACCGCATCTTTCATACCCTTTTTATTCGGATTTTGGGTTGTTTTTGCCCTAGCCGTGCCTTGGAACCCTAGAAGCCGCGGTGGAGACGAATTCGCCGGTTACTTCGTGTTCTAGGCATTGTATGTTGCTCTACTAGCTTTAGTTCGATGTTGTGACTCGATTTGTGCTTCCAATTTTGAAGTTAAAGCCTTGTAGTGTCCTTACCGTGAGTAGGAGGTCGGCCGTCCGCTCCATCACGCCGCCCGCCGTTCCGGTGCTGTGATTGACTGTCTTAGGGCCCTAGGTGAGTTCGCGTCGTTCCCCGTTTCCTTCTTGTGTTTTTCCATTGGTCGGGGATGGCCGGAAACTCGTTTTCGAGGAGCTCCGGCGAAGTCCATGGCGGCGGCCATGGTGGCCACCGGCCGGAGGCACTGTAGCTGGCCGATTATTCTCTTCCTTTGAATTGGATCAACGTCAGCCGTCCGTTCTCAGATGGACGCACGAGATTAGAACTTACCCCTTCGCGGGGTAAAATTCATAAAGAGTCCCTGGGTTTTTGGAGTATATAACCCGCGGTCCTTGGCGTATTCCGCGAATTGCGTTTTCACATTTTGAAAGCGTATTTTCATCCGGTTAAATAAAAAATACGTTTTCAGCAATTTACAGTTTTGCCACTAGGATTGTTTTAGTCATAAAATCTTCGTTTTAACTCCGATTTGATCCGTTCAAATTTCGTTAGGTTCGTATTTGCGAACTTTACATGTTAGTGTAGTTTTACAGTTAGTTTTGATAGTTTATTTTTCAAGTTTATAATTAAGTATTTATTTACCTATAGGAAATCTTAGAAAATTCATAACTTTCACGTTTTAACTCCGATTTTGGTGATCTTTACGTCTGTGTGATCGTAGAAACGTGTAGAAGAGTTTTATAAACTTTTATTACTGTTTTGTTACTGTTGGTGTACTGTTCTAATTATATCTATTTGTTTGCTTCGTGTATGTTTGATTGGATGCATGTATGTTGTTGATTGATGATCGAGTATAGAAGGTGAGCAGTACTTGGACGATTCGGAGTATTACTTTGAGCCAAGTCAACAGTATTGTTTGGAGAGCTTTGATCAAGGCAAGTATAACACAGGACTATCCTTGTTACCTATTCATCAAAATTATCATACATGTGCATATGCTTACCTTGACAACCTTAGAGATTATAACTTAGTGCTTGATGTCTTGATTCCTTGTCAACCTTGGGTATGCATATGGGTAGCTATGGCTAGTGCTTAAACTAAGAACAATGATCTTGCATTATGATTAATGGATCCAACAATCAATCTTTAAGATGGTTTAATTTTTGTTAAAAGGGGGCTAGAGCATGTGTATTATTTTGATGCTCTAGTTACTCTCCGTAAGGACTTATCTGTACGTGATCATCCGGGATATACAGTACAGCTGTGAGAGCTATATGGCTCTGGCTTTAGTTGTTCAAGAGACCTTTTCTAGCTTGTTAGTGGTTACCTTAAATGGCGTAAGAATGGCTTGACACGTTGGGTGTAGTGCGAGCCCCTGGCCTAGTGTGTATAGGCTGCGGTTGTTGTGCCACAGGGAAGGGGGGTTCTACATCTGCCTGCCGAGTGAATCTAATGGCCCTAACTTGTTAGACGAACTCTTGAGTGGCTTTATATGGTTTTTGGGTGTTTGGGCTTGATCTCCCCACTCATTTGGAAATCATGACTCACAGTGAAAGTGTACACCTCTGCGCAGAGTTAAAAACTGGTATACTAGCCGTGCTCACGGATACGAGCGGCCTTGGAACATCTACAGATAGATGATCACCATTGTTATACCATGTTTAATTATTGTTGATTAATATTATGCTCTTGTTAATGTTATTCGTTATCATTATTGCAATTGATCATTGGTTCATTAATGGGAATTGGAATACCTTGATGCTACTCAATTGCTAAATATATGATGATTAAAAGCTAACCGCAGTTAAACAGTGTCTAGCCATTTGAGCCTCATGAACCCTGTGTTATATTTGTTGAGTTCGACATGGACTCACTCTTGCTATTTCCACCATAACAGATGAAGATTATGATGAAGATTATCGTAATGAGTACTAGTCTTGGTGTCAACCAGTCAACCGTGTCCCTATGGGGAGTTTCCGCTGGAGACTATTATTAGATATTATTATTTATCGTTCAAGACTATGTCTTAAGTATTTATTCGCTATGTAATAAACACTGTGATGATACTATGTAATTTGTCTGCTTATGTGTGCGATCATGATCTGGGGCGCACATGAGTACTTTATGCATCCTATTTTTGTCCTTAAAAATGGGTGTGACAGATTGGTATCAGAGCCGTGTTGACTGTAGGACGCAAGCCTAGTTAGAATGGTCGTTGATAGCATCCATACTTCACTTAATTCATGCTTCCTCTTTTCACCTTGTTAATTACTAAAGTTTTATGCTTCCTCTACTTTATTCTATTGCGAAAATACATTGATTCTATCTAATCTATGTCTAAATCTTGTAGATGCCTCCTCATCCCCGTCTGTCAGCTGCACAATATGTTGCTCGTTTCAAACCCCAGGAGCCAAAGGAAGAGGGTGATCAAGAGCTATCTGATGCTGAATCAAGAGTTGGTGATACACCTATGGAGGATGTAGTTATGGGGTGGACTACGAAGTTTCATATCATGGTTCCTAAGGCTGATGCTTTCTTCCATGATATGTTGATAAGAACCTTGGACAACTACTACGACGACTGGGAAGCTACTTTGGAGTATCGCAGTGCAGAGTATAGTCATCCATGGATGGATTCCTATTGGGAAACGGAGTTATGGGTCAAGAAAAGGGATCCTACCACTAAGGAGCCTAAGGTGGAGTCAAAGTTCATTACCCGAGTGAGCCGGGCAACTGTGGAGACAAGCATGGAGGATGTCGCTTTCAATGCATTTGTTTACTACCATGGGCTACGCTCGGACAAGACGCTAAAGGGTGCACTTCGGCACTTTCCTTGTTTCTTGCATGACAAGGGAATTTGGACCGTGCCACTTGCAGATGATTCCTCCTTGACTTTACAAGCTACGGTGGCATTAGCTCGTGAATTGGCTCTTCATGAGGTGGACCTGAAGGATGAGTTGCTGAAGGAAAAAGAACTTAAGGAGCAAGCTTATAAGGAGATTGACCAATTAAGGGCGGAGTTAGGTCGTCCTAAGATTTATGAGAAGCTTAATTAGGAAATAGGAAAAATCCCTATGTAATAAGAACGATAGTAGTTGCGAGTTAATTTTAAGTTTGGATTGTTTTAAGAGTCAGTTTGTGGTGTGAACAATTGTGTGATTGATGGATTGTTATTATGATAATGTGTGATTTGGATCTTTGTAATGTGTGCTGGAGTTTTGTAGACATGCCTACAAGTTCCATGGTTAAGAATATTAAGTTTGATCAATATATATTAGTTGAATATGAGGTTAAATTAGTTCTGTCCTTTGCTGATTTTTGGATCAGTCTGGGATGTTTTAGAAATAACTTAAAATCCGTTCATGGAAAATTTAAGAAATTTTACTGAAAATAATTAGACTTCTATATCTTTCCAATCCCACAAGAATCACCTTAATATCTATTATGAGTTAAGAGATATGCCTGTTTCAAGTTGGAGTTACTGCACAGTCTAGAATTCGGGAACAGTTTCTGTTAAGTTCAGTTTTTGACCAATTTATTGACAGAATCAGAAAAAGTGTTGTGAATACGAGTTGTAGGTAATTTTATAAGTTTTCCAACCATGTAAAGATCATATGATTTGGACGTCTGTAGCTCGAGATATGACAGTTTTACTGAGTTGCTGAAATTGGAGATTGCCCAGAAAATCAGATTTTGTTTATCTATTGTATACATCATCTTGGATCGTACTGAATTTCATCTTCTGTGTTTTGGAAACAGATGTCAGGCAGAGGTCGTGTGTAACACCCAAAGTTTGAGATAACAAAAATTGAAATAATTTAGATAACAAATAATGTCCAATTTAAAATAATAATAAAATAAATTTTGTGTTGCATTCATGCTGTTGCATATATTTTTATTGTGTGGTGCTGTATTTGTTTTATTTTATTTTATTTTGGATTAGGATGTATTTGAAATATTTTTGGAAACAAGTAAATAAAAAAAAGAAAAAGGAGAAGCTTACCTATCTGGCGGCCTGGAAGCCTGCTTAGCGGCCCGCGCCTCTTCTTAGCTTGGTGGGCCGATCGGCAGTATCAATGACGCGGCCCAACTCGGTGTCGCGGCCCAGTCCGGCCCAGAGCCGCAGCAGCCGTTCTTTTCCCCCCATGAGCCGCTGACCGGTGGGGTCACAATGTCAGCTCCTTCTTCTTCGTGTCGTAACCGAGTAGAACTCTAACCGAAGAACACCGCCGCGATCCTCCGTGATATCCGGGATTTGGTAATCGTTTTCGGTCACTTGAGGCTATAAATAGGAAGAGGGGATCCTCTAGTTTCCGTTTTTCACTTAAAAAGTTAGGGTTGCCACGGGAGAATCGAGTCTTAGGGTTTGGGTTGTTGGAGTCCGGCGGTGCCTTGCGGGTGGAACTTTCGGGAGGCATCGAGGTCGATTTCTCTACGTGGGTGAGCTTATTTTCTTCTCCTCTTACTTTCTACGCTCTTAATTGGTGTTTTGGTGAGATGAATCGAGGTGTGGGAGTTCACCGTCGGGTCGGCCATGGAGCCGCCGCCCCCTTGCTGTCGCGGGTAGCGTGCGGTGACCGTAGGTGGCTTGTTTTTGGGTAGATGAGATCGCGTGGAGCTTCTCCACCGATTGGAGATGGTAGGGGGGCGAGTGGTGGTCGGATTTTGCGAGGCCGTAGCTCTCCGGTGAGCCGGTCATGGCGGGCGCGGTGGCCGGCGGCCGGAACCGAGGGTGAAGGGCCGGAAACTGTGACTGTAGACTTGCAAGTGATCGTAGGCCGTTCGATCGTGATTCAACGATCAGGATTAGAAGATACCTCTTCGCGGTGAATTTTGTTAAAGAGACCCTTAGTTTTCAGTGAATCAACCCGCGGTCCTTGGCGCATTCCAGGAGATTACGCTTTTGTATTTTGAAAACGTATTTTCAATCGGTTAATTCAAAAATACGTTTTCAGCAATTTACAGTTTTGCCACTAGAACTGTTTTAGCCATAAAAACTTCGTTTTAACTCCGATTTGATCCGTTCAAATTGCGTTAGGTTCGTATTTGCGAACTCTACGTGTTAGTATAATTTTACAGTTAGTTTTGATAATTTATTTTTCGAGTTTATAATTAAGTATTTATTTATCTATAGGAAATCTTAGAAAATTCATAACTTCTACGTTTTAACTCCGATTTTGGTGATCTTTGCGTCTGTGTGATCGTAGAAACGTGTAGAAGAGTTTTATAAACTTTTATTACTGTTTTGTTACTGTTGGTGTACTGTTCTAATTATATCTACTTGTTTGCTTCGTGTATGTTTGATTGGATGCATGTATGTTGTTGATTGATGATCGAGTATAGAAGGTGAGCAGTACTTGGACGATTCGGAGTATTACTTTGAGCCAAGTCAGCAGTACTATTTGGAGAGCTTTGATCAAGGCAAGTATAACACAGGACTATCCTTGTTACCTATTTATCAAAAATTATCATACATATGCATGTGCTTACCTTGACAACCATAGAGATTATAACTTAGTGCTTGTTATCTTGATTCCTTGTCAACCTTGGGAATGCATATGGGTAGCTATTGCTAGTGCTTAAGCTGAGAACAATGATCTTGTAATTTGATTAATGAATTAAGCAATCAACCATTAAGATGATCTTATTACTGTTAAAAGAGGGCTAGAGCATGTGTATTTATTTTTGATGCTCTGGTTTCTCTCCATAAGGACTTATCTGTAAGTGATAACCGGGATATACAGTACAGCTGTGAGGGCTATATGGCTCTGGCTCTAGTTGTTCAAGAGACCTTTTCTAGCTTGTTAGAGGTTACCTTAAATGGCGTAAGAATGGCTTGCCACGTTGGGTGTAGTGCGAGCCCCTGGCCTAGTGTGTATAGGCTGCGGTTGTTGTGCCACAGGGAAGGGGGTTCTACATCTGCCTGCCGAGTGAATCTAATGGCCCTAACTTGTTAGACGAACTCTTGAGTGGCTTTATATGGTTTTTGAGTGTTTGGGCTTGATCTGCCCACTCATTTGGAAATCATGACTCACAGTGAAAGTGTACACCTCTGCGCAGAGTTTAAAAACTGGTATACTAGCCGTGCTCACGGATACGAGCGGCCTTGGGGATTCTTATGGAATAGTTGATCACCATTGTTATATCATGCTTAATTATTGTTGTTATTATTATGCTCATGTTAATGCTATTCGTTATCATTATTACAATTGATCATTGGTTCTTTAAATGGGAAGTGGTTTATCTTGATGCTACTCAAATGAATGTTATAAGACTAAAAGCTAACCGCAGTTAAACAGTGTCTAGCCATTTGAGCCTCATGAACCCTGTGTTATATTTGTTGAGTTCGACATGGACTCACTCTTGCTATTTCCACCATAACAGATGAAGATTATGATGAGGATTATCGTAATGAGTACTAGTCTTGGTGTCAACCAGTCAACCGTGTCCCTGTGTGGAGTTTCCGCTGGAGATTATTACTAGATATTATTATTTATCGTTCAAGACTATGTTTTAAACATATATTCGTTATGTAATAAGCACTGTGATGATACTATGTAATTTGTCTGCTTATGTGTGCGATCATGACCTGGGGCGCACATGAGTACTTTATGCATCCTATTTTTGTCCTTAAAAATGGGTGTGACAGATTGGTATCAGAGCCGTGTTGACTGTAGGACGCAAGCCTAGTTAGAATGGTCGTTGATAGCATCCATACTTCACTTAATTCATGCTTCTTCTTTTCACCTTGTTAATTACTAAAGTTTTATGCTTCCTCTACTTTATTCTATTGCGAAAATACATTGATTCTATCTAATCTATGTCTAAATCTTGTAGATGCCTCCTCATCCCCGTTTGTCAGCTGCACAATATGTTGCTCGTTTCAAACCCCAGGAGCCAAAGGAAGAGGGTGATCAAGAGCTATCTGATGCTGAATCAAGAGTTGGTGATACACCTATGGAGGATGTAGTTATGGGGTGGACTACGAAGTTTCATATCATGGTTCCTAAGGCTGATGCTTTCTTCCATGATATGTTGACAAGAACCTTGGACAACTACTACTATGACTGGGAGGCTACTTTAGAGTATCGCAGTGCAGAGTATAGTCATCCATGGATGGATTCCTATTGGAAGACGGAGTTATGGGTCAAGAAAAGGGATCCTACCACTAAGGAGCCTAAGGTGGAGTCAAAGTTTATTACCCGAGTGAGCCGGGCAACCGTGGAGACAAGCATGGAGGATGTCGCTTTCAATGCATTTGTTTACTATCATGGTCTACGATCGGACAAGACACTAAAGGGTGCACTTCGGCACTTTCCTTGTTTCTTGCATGACAAGGGAATTTGGACCGTGCCACTTGCTGATGATTCCTCCTTGACTTTGCAAGCTACGGTGGCATTAGCTCGTGAATTGGCTCTTCATGAAGCGGACCTGAAGGATGAGTTGCTGAAGGAAAAGGAACTTAAGGAGCAAGCTTACAAGGAGATTGACCAATTAAGGGTGGAGTTAGGTCGTCCTAAGATTTATGAGAAGCTTAATTAGGAAATAGGAAAAATCCCTATGTAATAAGAACGATAGTAGTTGCGAGTTAATTTCGAGTTTGGATTGTTTTAAGAGTCAGTTTGTGGTGTGAACAATTGTGTGATTGGTGGATTGTTATTATGATAATGTGTGATTTGGATCTTTGTAATGTGTGCTGGAGTTTTGTTGACATGCTTACAAATTCTATTATTAAGAATATTAAGTTTGATCAAGATATATTAGTGAACATGAGGTTAACTTAGTTCTGTCCTTTGCTGATTTCTGGATCAGTCCGGGATGTTTTAGAAATAACTTAAAATCCGTTCATGGGAAATTTAAGAAATTTTACTGGGAATAATTAGACTTCTGTATCTTTCCAATCCCACAAGAATCACCTTAATATCTATTATGAGTTAAGAGATATACCTGTTTCAAGTTGGAGTTACTGCACAGTCTGGAATTCGGGAACAGTTTCTGTTAAGTTCAGTTTTTGACCAATTTATTGACAGAATCAGAAAAAGTGTTGTGAATACGAGTTGTAGATAATTTTATAAGCTTTCCAACCATGTAAAGATCATCTGATTTGGACGTCTGTAGCTCGAGATATGACAGTTTTACTGAGTTGCTGAAATTGGAGTTCACCCAGAAAATCAGATTTTGTTTATCTATTGTATACATCATCTCAGGTTGTACTGAATTCTATCTTCTGTGTTTTGGAAACAGATGTCAGGCAGAGGTCGTGGCAGAGGTCGTGGGGGTGCTAATCCACCCGTTACTATGGAGGAACTCATGCAAACTCAGAATCAGCTGATGCAGATGTTTATGCAGCATATGCAGAACAATCCCCCTGTTGGAGGACCACCACCTGTTCAAGTAAGGGATAAGCGTGGAGAATTTATGAAGGGACGCCCTCCAGTGTTTTCTCATGCTGCTGATCCTTTAGAAGCAGATGATTGGGTGAGGGCAGTGGAGAAACAGCTGAACATAGCCCAATGCAATGATATGGAGAAGGTGTTGTATGCATCTGGTCAGTTACAAGGAACAGCTCAGACTTGGTGAGAGTCGTACCAGGCTGCACGCCCTGCTAATGCTCCTCCTATCACTTGGAATGAGTTTGTTAGAGATTTTCGAGCTCGTCATATTCCTGAAGGTATAATTGAGCTGAAGCAGGAAGAATTCAGAAACCTGAGGATGGGACAGATGAGTGTGAGTGAATATCATGACAGGTTTACCCAGTTGGCTCGCTATGCTCCCAATGAAGTTAGGGAAGATGCAGACAGGCAGCGTCTTTTCTTGAAGGGAATCTATTATGATCTTCGCTTGCAACTGAAGGGGAACAACTATGCTAGTTTTCAAGAGCTAGTGAACAAGGCTATTGTGCTGGATAATGAGCGTAGGGAGATGGATAGAAAGAGAAAGATGAAGGTGCAAGGCTCAGGAAGCAACAACCGTCAACGCACAAATTCTCAGCATGGCTTTCATCAGAAGTTTCAGGGACCGGTTAGCCAGTGGAATCGCAATTCAAATCAGAAGTGGTCTCAAAATTGGCAAAACAATCAGTCGCAATAGCGTTCATCATATCCACAGCGCCAACAGTATCAGCAGACTGGGCAACAGACTCCTCGCACTGGAAATCCTAATGCTACCCCCATGAAGAATAGTTCTCCCAGTACTCCTATTAGATGCTTTGTCTGTGGTAAAGAGGGCCATTTGTCTTATAATTGTCCTGAGAAGCAGAACCAACAGACTCCTCAGAGCCAGAAGAGCAACCAGAGGCAAACGGTGTAACAGAACCGCCCAATTATACGAGATTAAGTAAGAAAATCATCCAACGGACGGACAATTTACCAAACTTAAGCCCGTATAACCCGGTAGTCCGTGAAATCTCGACGGATTTCAAACCATTTCACATCACAGCCAAGATCGTAATAAGTTCAGCGATTACCTTCATAAGTTACACAGTAGCTTGCGGCACAAAATACATTGGAGTTTAAACATAGTTATTACAAACCAGTTTCAAATAAAGTAGCGGAAGCATTAGTTCAAAGCGCACACACACACGCACAACTTTCCAAAATAAAGTGCCAGCTCGCGATCATCTCCCACAAAAGCATTAGGCGAGGAGTAGTGAGTGACCATTGCCCATGGTCCTAGGCTTCGCCCATCGCAGGGTAGAGACAGTTGATACAATAACCATAGTACATCTGTCCATCTGCAACAGTGGGAACAAAGCCCTGAGTACGAGAAGGTACTCAGCTAGACTTACCCGACAGAACCAAAACAAAAGACTCCAAGGATCATGATAGGCATTTTGGTGGGGTAGCTGACTCATTTGCAAGAAAAGCATTTTTAGCTTAGCCAATCCTTTACAAAAGCATGTCATGTTTTAATTCTTTATTCTCCTGTCAACTATGTTTGCACTTTATGCTGAAGTAACCATGTAATTAAGCAAGCAAGGATTACCATTGATAATTTACAATAGTTACCATGTCATTTCCTCATAACTATCCAAGTGTTGCATCCATATTACTACGATGAAGTAACTCAAGTCAAGTGTTCACTATCCAGTGAACGATGGCGATTCGAATCGATTATTGACCAGCTGGTAATTTATTCCTCACACAAACCTCACTCACCCGCTAAAGTGAGGTATTGGTCACCGAGTCAACCATTCAGGTAAAGTCGCGAGCTTGCCAGGAACCACATGTACCCGGGGGCCGCCCGACTGCTCTTTGGCCTTATCATCGCGCCCCCGTTTCCTGCCACTACTGCTCCGGTACAGTGCGTTGCGGGCAATCTACTCGGCCCGAATAATCTCCCGGCTTCGCGGTCGAAAGGTACTTTATCCGGCCAGCTAAATGTGAGGCATGCGTTCAACATGACCCGAGGCCCGACATCGGACGGTCCTTAATCGACACAGACGGAAGACACTACAGTCCAGAACCCTGCAAGCTTCCGCCCGGTCTCATATTCATTCCCACACTTAGTTATTCTCACATGACATTTCTTTCACATAAAACCAGGTAATCCCCTATAGCTCGCGGATGACAGGCAATCACCCGACTTCTACCGGTCTAAGCAAACTAAGCAAGTATTGACCGTGGACACCAGGGTGACAAGGATCGGGTAAAACAAGGTGGAACAAGGTATAATGCAGCAACGTTTGCAAACAACTCCTAAACTTAATGCATCAGATTAAGTGAAATTAATAAATAATTCTTTGCAAACCGGGGGAGAAATGCTCCGGGGCTTGCCTCGCTCGAAGGTACTGGGACGATGGTCAGGGCACTCCGGAAGCTCTTCACCGAACTCCTCTTCGGCTTCTGCTGGCTCCGGCTCCGTCACTTCGAGCTGCTCCTCTGTGTCCTCGGGAACAACTGTCGGAACCACCTCCTGCGATCCTGTATGATGCAGAAGTATGAGTGCAACATGCACAGGTGCAATGCAGAAGTGACATGAGATGATGATGATGCGGAATGCATGCGGTGTAATGAATGTATTACGTCATCGGATTATGTGGAACTTATGACTCTTCTACAAGGTAGTCTACGTCATCCAAGAACATGTACTCGGAAACTACCAACACTAGTTTCTACCATGCAAGAGTATTTGAAAATCGAGAGGCTTCAAAGATACACCAAAGTAAAATTTTCCAACTAACTTTGCATTAAGAATAAATAGAAACCCTAATTAGTCCTAAGGTTGAACAGCAACACATATTTTAGTAGCTCAGAAAAATCTTATAAAATTACAGTGGATTACTAATATCAAGAATAGCTTGACATAAAATTTTTACTGCATTTGGATAACTAGAACTGCCTACACAAAAATAACAAACTAGGGCCTAAAATAGATATTTAAAATACTTTACATTATGAAAAGTATCAAACAACAGATTTAGGAATTTTTCTACTATCTACTACCTAAACAAACACTATGGAAAAATTATCACTTGCATGTTTTATTCAAATTTATTTAAATAACAAAAATAACAAATATTGGTAATAAAAAGCATTTGAACTGCAACTACAAATTTTTATACAGAACACCCAAGATATAAAATTTTCCTAGAAAGTACATGACACAAAAAGATTAATAAATTTGGAATCATATTTTTCTGACTTTTCTAGGATTTATTAAGTATTTATCAAGAAAATAGCCATTTTACTATTTAATTATAAACTCTACAGAAAAGTTCATCAAATTTGACATGCAACAATTTTACATCATAGATCTGGTCCCAAAGAGTCCATAGAAATTTGTTTCATCAAATTTGGAGCTAAAATGAGCAAGTTACAATTTTTCTAAAGCATTTATACATTTTCTGAAAAATCAATTTCAAAAATCCTTTTTAACTCCAGCCGCTGAACTGCTAGACGCACCCGGCGATCTACACACGCGCGCGCACACAGAGACAGACAGGCGGGCCCGCGGGTCAACCGGGTCCCACGCGTCAGCCGCTCCGAGTCAAGGAGGGCGCTGACCGCGCGGATCTCGACGACGGCGAGGTCGCCGGCGACGAGGTCACCACCGTCGTGATCCCCAAGGCGAGGCGGTCCCGTTGAGACCATTGTCATGACCGGAGGAGCTCGAAATCGAGCTTGCCACCGGCCATGGCGGCTCGGCGGCGCTGCTCACCGGCGGGAGCACTTCTCCGGCATGGGGCGACACGGGAGATGGTGTCCGAGCACCGGGAGGAGGAGGCGAACAAGATGCTTGCGCGAGTGAGGGAAAAGAAGAGGCGGAGGCGGGGTTTCCACGGAGCGGAGAACCACGGTGAGCTCAGCCGGAACTCCGGCGAGCGATTGGCGTGGCTGTGGAGCTTACCGCGGGAGATGGAGGTGAGCACGGGTTGCGCCAGAGAGAGAGGAAGCTCGGGGCGAGACGGAGAGGTCTGCGGTGGCCGGAGCTCGTCGGAACGCGCGCGTCCGGCGAGCGCGTGCGGTGGCGGAGGCGGAAAACGGCAGCCGCGCTCGGTGAACAAGCGAGGAGGCAGAGCGGAGGGAGGAATGGCGAGGCGCTGCGCGGGGGGGGGTTAAGGCGTGGGCGCTCGCGCTGGTGGGGGCGACCGAGCGCCACCCGGCCGCTGTGGCCGGCATGCGGCCGCCACGCGGCGCGCGTGCTCTGCCGGAGCGCCAGCGCGCGCGGGCGAGGGCGCGGGCGGAGGAGGGAGAAGGCCGGCTGGGCCTGGGCCGAGGCGGGGCAGCGCGGGCGCGCGCGCGGTGAGGCGGGCCGGCTCTGGCTCTGGGCCGAATCGGTGGCGGCGGCCCGCGAGGGAAAAAAACGAAATTTTGATTTTCGATTTTCAAATTTAAATGCATTTCAAACTTCAAACCCAATTTTGAACAAGAAGAAAGCATTTTATGGATTTGGCCCAAAAATAAAAGTTGCTCAAAATTGAATTCTCTACAACTTTGATTAAGGGGCCATTTCAAAATTCTTAATAGATTTTAAATGACAAAATAAAAGCTAAATTAGGGAATAGTTTTGAATAATTTTCATAATTATTTTTGAACAAGTTTTTGACCAAATTTGAGCTCCAAAATTTGAACTAAGGTTCCAAGTGATGTAAGAATTATGGTTGCAAGGCTTTTGATATAAGATGATTATCATATTATTATAGTCCATTAAATATAGCATGTTTAAGCTTTTATTTTAATCGAATTATACCATTATCATACATGATTATAATGATATGAATGCTATGCAATATGATTGCTATGCAAAAATGCATTGCGTAACACCGGAGTGTTACAGCCCTCCCCCCTTATAAAAATCTCGTCCCGAGATTTGGGTTACGAACCATTTATTATAAAAATCTTCATAGGCGTTCTTTAAGTATTCACCCGTTTCCCAAGATGCATCCCCTTCATCGTGATGACTCCATTGAATCTTATACGTTTTCACCACACTGTTTCGAGTAGCCCTTTCCTTGGTATCCAATACTCGAACTGGTTGCTCACGATACACCAAATCTGACTTTAGTTTTATGCCTCGAGGTTCAATCCGTTCCTCTGGAACGCGCAAATATTTCTTGAGATGTGATACATGAAAAACTAGGAATATAGCACCCATTGACTCTGGTAATTCCAATTTGTAAGCCACAGGACCCTTCCGTTCCAGGATTTTATAAGGTCCCACAAATCTGGCGGCCAGCTTTCTGCGCACACCAAACCTTTTCTTTTTCATTGGCGTAACTTTTAGATAGACATAGTCACCAACTTCGAACACAAGCGGTCTCCTTCTCTTATCTGCATAACTTTTTGACGTGACTGGGCTGCTCTCATATTCTGCTGGATGATATGAACTTTCCTTTCGGCTTCTTCTATGAAGTCAATACCATAATACCTTCTTTCTCCGGGCTCAATCCAGTTTAACGGTGTTCTACACTTTCGGCCATACAGAGCCTCAAAAGGTGCCATCTTGATACTCTCTTGATAGCTGTTATTGTATGAGAACTCTGCTAATGGTAACCATGACTCCCATGAACCTCTGGAAGACAACACACAAGCCCTTAACATATCTTCTAGAACAGCATTAACTCTCTCAGTTTGACCATCTGTTTGAGGATGATAGGCAGTGCTACGAATCAGACTAGTCCCCAAACCTTTGTGCAAGTGCTCCCAAAAGTGAGCAGTGAACTGTGACCCTCTGTCAGACACTATAGTCTTTGGTATGCCATGCAACCTCACAATCTCCGCAATATACTTCTCAGCATATTGAGGTGGTCTATATTCCGTTTTGATAGGCAGAAAGTGGGCTGTCTTAGTAAGACGATCCACAATTACCCAAATGGAATCGTGACCTTTTTGAGTAGTGGGTAAACCCGTGATAAAATCCATACTTATGTCATCCCACTTCCAACTTGGTACTGACAAAGGTTGTAGCATTCCGGCAGGCTTCATGTGAATTGCTTTTACTCTACAACATGTGTCACATCTGGCCACATACGCTGCAATTTCCTTCTTCATCTTGGTCCACCAATAACGAGGTCTTAGTTCTTGATACATTTTACTGCTGCCAGGATGAATAGACAACTTAGAGAGATGAGCTTCATCCAAAATTTTATTCTTAAGCTCTCTATCCTTTGGAACAACAAGACGGTTGTCGAACCACAACACATCCTGCTCATCCACCCTGAAGTGTTTCGAGGGTTCTTCTTGAATCTTCTTTTTGATGTAAAATATCCCCTTGTCTGTTTTCTGACCTTCTATAATCTTGCTCTCTAAGGAACAACTGACCTGAATACTTTGTAGCACGGCAGGGTGCATTAGATCGAAACCATCTTCAAGCAAGGGTTGCACCTTCAGACAATGTGACTTTCTGCTTAAAGCATCGGCTACCACATTGGCTTTCCCAGGGTGATACTGTACATTCAAGTTGTAGTCCTTGATCAGCTCTAACCATCTCCGCTGTCTCATGTTCAATTCTGGTTGGGTGAAAATGTACTTGAGACTCTTATGATCGGTGAAAATGTTGCACACGTTACCCAGTAGATAGTGTCTCCAAATCTTTAAGGCATGCACTACAGCGGCAAGCTCAAGATCATGTGTCGGGTAATTGATTTCATGTTTTCTCAACTGTCGGGAGGCATAAGCAATGACTCTTCCTTCTTGCATTAGCACACACCCTAGTCCTGTTTTTGATGCGTCACAGAACACATCAAAAGGTTTCTCGATGTCGGGTTGTGCAAGAACTGGAGCAGTGGTCAACAGTTTCCGCAAGGTATGGAAAGCTGTCTCACACTCCTCTGTCCACGCAAACTTGTGATCTTTCTGTAACAGACTTGTCATAGGCTTGGCAATCTTCGAGAAGTCTGGGATAAAGCGGCGATAGTAACAAGCTAAGCCTAGGAAACTCCTGACTTCTGACACTGTGGTTGGAGTCTTCCAATCCATAACCTCTTGCACTTTACTCGGATCTACAGAAACTCCATTCTCAGATAGAATATGACCGAGGAAAGGAACTTTCTTCAACCAAAATTCACATTTGCTGAACTTAGCATATAACTTATGATCTCTCAACCTGGTCAAGACAATTCTCAGATGCTCTTCATGTTCTTTCTCGTTTTCAGAGTATACTAGAATGTCATCAATGAAGACAACTACAAACTTATCCAATTCCGGCATGAAAACCGTATTCATCAGATACATAAAATATGCAGGAGCATTTGTTAGTCCAAATGACATAACAAGATACTCGTACAACCCGTATCTGGTAGAAAAGGCGGTTTTCAGAACATCTTGAGGTCTAATCTTTATCTGATGATACCCAGACCTTAAGTCTATCTTGGAGAACACTCTGGCTTTAGCTAACTGATCAAACAGAACATCAATATGAGGCAAGGGATATTTATTCTTGATGGTTACAGCGTTAAGAGGTCGGTAATCCACACACATCCTTAGAGTACCTTCTTTCTTTTTCTTTACAAACAAGGCAGGACATCCCCATTCAGACTTACTTGGGCGAATAAACCCCTTTTTTAATAACTCTTCCAACTGTTTCTTCAACTCAGCTAATTCATCCGGAGGCATCCGATAAGGTCTCCTTGAAATCGGAGCTGTCCCGGGGATCAACTCGATTCCGAACTCAACATCTCTATCTGGAGGAAGGCCAGGCAACTCGTCTGGAAACACATCCGGGAACTCACATACTACTGGGATCTGATGGATAGGAGTAACTTCCATGGCACAGGTCACACTCACAAGATCTGTTCTTTTAGGTAATGGTACCTGAAAAGTACCCTCTGCCTGGGGATCTTTAAGGGTAAGCATCCGACTGCTTGTATCTATGACTGCTTCCCAGTCTTTCATCCAGTTCATTCCTATTATTACATCCAAAACTAGTCCAGGCATAACTACCAGGTTCACTCGGAACTTCCGACTACCTAACTCAAGGGTTGCCCCTCTAACCATCTTATTGGTTAACACATCAGCTCCTGCTGAACTTATGCGATAACCATAACTCAATTCTGTGCATAGTTGTTCATGCTTCCGTGCAAATGCTTGACTCATGAAAGAATGCGAAGATCCAGAATCAAAAAGAACAACTGCAGGGTGATGGTTCACAAGAAACTTACCA
>JAKOGQ010000806.1:0-25000 GCA_022457205.1 Saccharum spontaneum
TATGCTCCAGATGCAGCACCTCCGAGGTATCCACACGTACAGGGAGGAAACATCGCGCCTCCGAACTGCTAGGTCCGCGAAGAACAACAGGCTCGGACGTGGGATAGGCGGCGACTGCCAAAGTGGCGTGATCATCCTATCCCTGTCACTCACCCCTCTTATATAGGCATCCCTAATGAGCTCCTGAATTAGAGGCCCATTAGTAACCTAAGCCTTGTCTAATTCGGATCCAATCTGAATTAGGCTTCCAGCCCCTTACACATGCGACTCTTTGGGTTCACGCACACATAGACATGGCCCGAGTACTCCTACTCGGCCAATAGTTGATAGCGGCCTCTAGCAAGGCGTGCCAACTCCTATGTATACACAAAGATCATATCAAACACACAACCATAAAACTACATACATGTTATTCCCTTGCCACACGATATTTGGTCCATCTCATAAGTTAACACTTAACCCAAGCACGGCCATGCATTTATTGATCCAATCATTCGAGTGGTCCAGTGATATCTCTCTCATATGGAGAGGGGCAAATTCCATCTTGATTGACTGTGTCTCATAGCATGTTTCCCGACAAACCCGAAAACCACCTTTATAACTACCCAGTTACAAAGTAGCGTTTGATAGTCCCTGAGCAGGTCGTTTCACATCTTGAATACATACGACAATCTCAGGTCCAAGGACATGACATACAGATATGTATAGAGATAATTACAACATCTCACTTTGGGTCAGTCCAGCCCCATGTCATACATGTGCCCACACTATTAGTTTTGACATCTCTATGTCCATGACTTGTGAAACATAGTCATCAACCAATATATATGCTGATCTAATATTCATGTGTGTTCTTACACGAACTCCGATCAGAGACAACTTTAGAATAACCATGCAAGTAAAAGAGTTTCACAAACAATTCACATAATTGCCAATCGATACAAGTTGCCTTTAATAGATATTCAATGAACTCATAATATATTATGGATACAATGCAATATAATCGTCTCTATGATTACCTCTATGGCATATTCCCAACACATATATCACGCCAAGTGTCCCAGCCGGACCAAAGGCCAGCGAGGAAACAAACCTTGTCAACAATATATCTCGCGACAAAAAAAAACTCTCTCGCACAAGAAGTATTGTGAAAATAGGTCCACGGAGGAGGGATATAGAGTTTTCTCAACTTTGGAAACTTTGGAGCTGAGGAGGATATTTAACAACTTTTTATTTTTAAATAGCGCTTTTACTAAATTGTTGGAGGATAGGGAGTTGCTCCTTAAAAAAAGATAGGGAGTTGTTTTACCAAACTCTTGGAGACGCTCGAATAATACTAGATTTAAGGTGATTATTTTGATGTGATCTGTAGGTAGAATTTTTGTAACAAAAAATCGACTGTGGGGGAAGGACGAACCGGTTCCGTTGTTGCAAGAAAAAATATTCTAATTTCACCCAATTGTTGCAAAATCTATAGCGTTAGCGTAGCAGGAAATATTTTCACTCAAGTATGATATATCAAAATTAGAATATTTTTTCTTCTAACATGCCCATAAAATTCGGATATAGTGGAGAACTTCTCAACTGGACCAAAACTGTAAAACTAACCTCGGTTGCAATTAATCAATACGTGGACTTGCGGGGACGGATGAAGTCGCACGGCGTTGCCAATCTCCTCCCCGCTGACCTGTGACGAGTGACGACCTGACCTGACCAAGCACCGCACGCCCGGAAGATAGATGTCCACTGCCGGGGACGGAATCCAATCGCTCTTGACCTGAATTACGTCGCCGTCAAGATGCCCCGGACAAGCGAAAAGTCGCCACCATGCTGCGTGCGTGCGGGGAAATCAAGATCACGTACGGCGGGTGTGTGGTGCCGCCGGCGGCTGGAAGCCTGGAACGCGCATGCTGGCCACGCGCGCGCCCAGGCGTCGCTGCCCTCCCCGGGGCGCACGCCACACGCACGGTGGCGACGGCGGCGCGCGCGCGGACAGGGACGTCCATTCGGCGCGGTGGAGCCGGAGAGCCAGCACGCAGACGCAGACGCAGCGTCGTCGAGCTGGCTGGTGGTGGTGACCATGGCCCCTGTCCGGCCGGCCTCCGTCCGCGCGCACCTTAGCTTTCTTCCGCCGGCGGGCAACGTTTCGCTCCACGAGTGGCTGGAGACGACCATTAGGGCCTCGCACCTTTTCTTCCTGTTGCGTCGTGGTGATGGACAGATGGAGATGAGCATTAAGGTATTGCACGAGCACGACGACGATCGCCATATCCAGTCGTGTTGTGTTGTGTCATGCTAATCTTGTGAAGATTGCGGTGTGGAGGGCCAGTTGAGTAAATAAAGCCAATCTGGATGGATGCAGGTGAGAGGTGGCAACGCAGGGTTCACCCAGACCAGACACAGATACAGACACAGCAAGAAACGATGTAGAATGAAATCTCAGATCAGTGTCATGGTGACGCGGAGACCACGGACCAGTAGCACTGAAACGATGTAGAATGAAATCTGTAGCCACTGACTGGAGCTGAGGATTGATTCCCAGGTGCGCCATGCAGGGTCTTGCCAAGCCACATTCCTCTTCCTCTTCCTTCCACGAAGCCCAAGATGGGGTGGCTGGGTGGAGAAGAGAGAACTCCACCTTCTTCCACCTCCCGAGTCTTGACCTCCATCTCCGTCACCTCACCGTGAATTGACGTGCGCGCCGCCGCCGCCGGGACCGGGAGAGTGACAGGCAGCAAGTCAACCACGGCGCTCGCTCTATCTGCGATTCTGTTATGCCTGTTTCGTTCGGCATTTCCGATTGGTCGTTCGTTCCACTTGCCGATCGATCGACGGCCAGGCCTTACGCTTCTGTTCGCAGAGGCTTACCGATCCTGGCATCAAGCAACAGTGAATGGTGATTGACAGATTGGTGATGAGCAGCGGACGGTTTCTTTTTTTTCTTAGCAATTGTGTGGCAGTTGCTCTGCCTTTTCATTATAGTAGAATCAGGTAGCAGTAGAAAAATATTCAGTAGCCCAGGGTCTTCGACATCGGGCCATGCTGCAAGGCCAATGGATGAGATCACCTTTGCCATTCCATCATGCATCACCTACGCGTCACCATCAGATGAAAGCCGCCCAACAGCTACACAGCCACGCGTGGGCGTAAAATCTACAGCCAGCTGCCTGAACCAGAGGTCTCGTCCAGGTCCGGCACTCTGCCGGCCGCTCCATCAATATCACAAATAAAAGCTACGTACTCCCTTAGTCCCTTTATATCTGTCACGTGCGCGTGTTACAAGTTTGACTCAATTTATAGAAAATATATGCAACATTTGTATCTCCAAATAAATTTATTAAAAAACTAGATTCAAAGATCTTTCCAATGATACTAATTATGTACTATAAATATTAGTATTTTTTAATACATATTTAGTCAAAGTTATTTCTTGCAAAGCACAAACGACTGATATTTAGGAACAGAGGGAGTATAACTGATCGAAAAGCAGGCAGCTATTGCCATTGCATCGACAAGAAACCTGCTGAAGCAAAAGGGGATCTGGATCAGGACGAGAGGACTGTAGAAGAATGAGGGTCACGTTGCCGTGGATTCGAGGAAACCAGTTGGCATGCATGTGTGTTGTGTGTTGCAAGATTTTCTAGATTTGGCATGTCATTGTCTAACCATACATAACTGCATAATACAGACGAGTGTGATCTTGCACTGGACTCCCTCTGGATTATTAGTCAAGTGTGCGCGGTGCCCCTGCTTTTGATTTTGATTCATATAACAGAGATCCAATGCACCCCGTGGCTTTTCTTCTTCTTCTTCTTCTTCTTCTTCTTCTTCTTAAAGATGCAAAACAGGTAGGTTGCTTATGAGCTCGTAAACAGACTTAAATTTTACGCGTTATTCAAAAAACTAAAACTATTCACTAGTATACTGGCAACGTGTCTTGCATCCCTACTTCTCCTCCTTTACCTCCGAACGCCACTTTGATCCGTCATCAAACCTTCTCCCTCACTGCCGCCTAGCCTTGGCGTTGTACTGCTCAAGGTTCTAGGATTGGCACCAAATGAGCCAAATTCCATTGAAATTCATCCAACTCGTTAAGGACCGAGGCAAAATGAAACTGGTATAAAAAGGTTTGGCCTGCTTTTCCAAGACCTATAAAAACTCATAGATACATCCCCTCGGTATAGAAGCACGAGCCTCACTCCAAAAAATCTAGGCCTTTTCATTTCCTCCTCTGCCTTGGCAGCTGGCGGATAGTGAACCACCTTGGATGCAGTGGCGTGGCGATGTCTGATCTCGCCTTTGGCCTACTCTTTCCTCCACCTTCGTGTTTAATCTCCTGCTCGTGGAGATTTCACGAGATCAAACGGTGAAGCTTCATTCAGTTTTGTTGTTCTTACTTCTTTAGTTCTCTTCCCTCTCATATATATTCTCTGTTTGTCCATGTGGTTTCGCACGAACAATATGGTTATATGTGGTGATGTGATTAAGTCATAGCAGTGCTATTTTTGTAACCAGAGGCAACTATGAATTTGAGTCAAATTTTGGTATGATTTTTTTGCCTGATTAAGAGGGTGTTTGGGACTGCTTTACTCTACGTTTTTCAGCTCCGCTCCACGTTTTTTAGCTAAACAGTTTCAGCTCTATGCACTCTGTTCGAGGAAAAAGGTAGAGTTATGAGAGCACCTAGGTGCTCCACAAACTCCAGTTTTTTATAGAGCTGCTCCACGATAGAGTCTGTGGAGGAGTCCCAAACATTCCCTAAATAGCTGTACCCTAATTCGCAAAAAAAAAAAAAGAAAAAAAAGAAAAGAAGCTGAACCCTGGTCTGAATTTTGTCTGTTTGGATAGGCTCCGAATTTTTCATTATTGAGTATTCCTAGAACCCTGATCCCGCTGACCTTAGTGTACATGGTGGTGCCACGAAGCCACAAGATTTTCCACACGCCGAGAGCAAGAAAAAATATTGACCTGAAGCAAGCACCGAAGCGTATGCATGTCGACATCACACGTGCGGCTGCGTCTGTATCGTCGCGTCGTAATCCAATCCGGCCGGCCGCAACGGCAATCCCGATAGGGATTCGAAAGTAGCAAGTCGATCGAGATCGAAATCCGGGCGGCGCCGAGAGGTGGCCAGCCTCGTCGCTCGATCTTCACTCCGCCTTTTCCGCCCGCCATTCGTCGCTGCTGGGCTCGTGCGGAATGAATCGGGAATGGCCGGACGGATCCGCGAAACGCCCGGCCGGCGCACTCATCCAAGGAGCTCACCGGATAAGCTGATTCGGATAGTGCGGAGTGCCGTAGCGTAGGTACGTCATCTGCAGGTGGATCATGGATGAGGATCGATGAGACCTCGGCTTCGTCGCCACTTCGCGAGTACAGAGACGGTTTCTTTTCAAAGTCAGGATTTTTTTTTTCTCGCACTAGCGTAGCGGGTCATGAAAAGAAGGTGCCACTAAAAATAAGTGTGGACTCACGGCTAAATGGGGGAAAAAATTTGGAGGGAGACTATCCCACCCTACACCTGTTGGATACGCATCGTGGATTCATGCCCGTACACGATCATCTAACGGTGGACTGCTGCATAAATTAAGGAGAATTAGTTGTCAAGGAGAATTAGTTGGAAAGAAAAAACATAGCTCGTTGGATGATTATGTATGGACACGTGACCAAGAATCTACAATGGGTGTCCATGTGTACATCATGGGGATAGTTTCCACCTATTTTTTCTTTCTAATGTGGCTCCACCCTTGCTCTTAATAACATGACCCTTAATTCACACCGCTGTACAGCAAACCCCGCTAGCCGTCTTGATAGTGCAACATCAAACAAGTAAGCAATCACGTCATGTCCAGTCGTGCGACTGCTCCACTCCCGGCCCCATCGCTTCCTTTCTGTCTATCTGCTCTTCTTCCAACACCTAGCGCTATAATTCTTGTTGTCAAGACTATCATACAAGCGAGCATATTAAATCTCTATTTCATGTATCCCAGGTTCTAAGGAATGCATGGCAGATCAATAAGAAGGCATGGAAGGGATCCAGGCACATGGCTTTACCGTGACCTAGAGCGATGTCGTTCTCGCGCGCATGAGAGAGGGTCGGTAGGGGCAAAACTAACATAAAATTTAAGTGGTGTTACTATTAGACCTCTACAACTACACGAACGAAGGCATAATTAATTTGGAAACCAAGAATTTGAGTTGGGGCACGTGCCCCCGCTCCTTGTGCCCACGTACTCATGGACACAACAGTGTGATGCGTGGTGGAATCTAGCCCATGAGACAAATCTAGGAAGGACACGGAAGAAAAAGAGAGATGAAGAGGTGAGGCTGCTTGCTTTGATTATTGATGCAGGCTTTGCAATGGTACATACGGCATATTCAACAGCCGTATGAAGACTCTAGACCAAGACCTTACCTATGTTAACGTCTGAGGAGTATGTTACTATGTTTCATACCCAATAGTGGGTACAGGTACAAGTGTGCTTAGTCACTCAAGAAGCATAAGATGGTGGGAGTCACATATTTAGATATTGAATATTTTATCTATATATGTAACAAAAGTTATGTATCTAAATAGTATATGTCTAAATGCATAACAAAGGCTATGTACCTTAAAAAGTCAGATTGACTTATAATTTAAAACAGAGGGGAATATTTCTCACTTTATGGATCCTGCTTATGTAATAATAATGCTATACAATCCTTGCATCAACATGTGCGATATCATTTAGTTTTCTATTACAAGAAAACAACCACTCACGATTGAGGCTCCTGGGGAGGGGATTCTGTTTTTTTTTTTTTTTTGAGAGGAAGTCAGCTATTCTGCTCGTGCGAAATTGATTGAGATCGCTTGGGCCAACGTAGCAATTTATGTCCCAGAATCCAACAACTAAGTGAGGCCTAATAAAAGGCCTACATATAACTACCGGGCCTCTGATTTTCCCAAGAGAGATGGGCATTTTCCAACGTTTCCCCATGATGATATAACCTGGGCCATACCTTTGTTGGGCTTGCAGGACCAAGGCCCAAGCTAGCCCGGCCCGCCATTTCCATCCACTCGCCCTTCTCCCACACACAACACTGGCCGGCCGCGCGGCGGATCGCCGCCCCGCGCATCCTCGTCGCGCCGCCGCACCGCGCGTGTCTTTCGTGTTCGACGGAATGCCCCTGCCGACGGGGAGAGGTACTTGCCATTCCCCCTCCCCACGCGCGCTATATTGCAGGTGCCTTTTACCGTGTTCTCGCGTCGCTGCCGCGGTTTCTGCATCCCCTGAACCCCCGGTGATTTCGAGGAAACATGAGCGTTTTCGAATTTCGACGGAGGGTTCTTCACGGGGGACTTATGAGCTCGCGCCATCGTTGTCTGTGTGGACCTGTGTCGCGCTGCCCCATGTGCGCCACGGGAACGCCTTGCGACGAGCTCCTCCTGCTGGCTGGCTGCTCTGTATTGGCTCTCGTGCACCAGTTGGGTGTGAGATGGATGTGCAGTGACTGTTTAAGTTGGTGACAGGTGTTTCGCAAGTTGTCAAGTAGATGTTTCTAGGATGGGTCCGACTCATTGATGGACGATTAATAACAAGCTGAGGAAAACTCATTTTGAAGCAAGAAACTTGCTCACAAGATTAACTGCAGATGTGATTTGCCGGATGTAGATGATGGCCTAAATGAAGCGCCACTTTAACACCACATTTCAAAATAGGCATCTTACTTTTGGTTTAGTCTGCTTGCCTTCTAAGTTCGTTCTGATATACATACAAGGACCTCATGACCTGCAGGGACTCCATCCACGCATTCCTTCATGAAGATGGCAGCTCAGGTTACTGGACACCTAGTCGTCGTCGTCAGAACTCAATAGGTTTTCTACGTTTTAAGGATGGATCGTGGTCATGTGGGGACTTCTTCTGATTGAGAAGGACTGAACGAGAAGGAGCAATCACCTTCCCGTGGTACTGCCTGTCATCATGTGCTAAATTATTGTCACGTGAGTAGTGACACTGCTGCTCCAAAGATCTATGTCAGGGCTTACATTGACAGGTTCCTCATCCAGGTCAATAATGTCGTGCTACCGACCCCATCTTGCATAATAGCAGCACTATCATCTTGAACTGTGCGTAGCAGATGGAAGCGCAGGTGTGGGGGCCGGCCTTTTGCTCATCTGAAGTTCTGAACGGATCACCATCTTGTACATCAGTTCTGTTATTATCGTAACACTGTATGTTCTTAGCTATGCAAAATTTTGCTATTGTAGAAATTCGTGTGGAAGTTGGATCTCTTTTCCGCTTTGTTTTCGTTTGCCTGAGCACTGCACTCACTGGATACTGTTACTGTACTGAAGTACATGACGAGCTCTGGAAATTTCGTTAGGTTCTCCTTTGCTCAGGTGCTCTTCCTTTTATGCCCTTTGCATTTTCTTATCTTTAGTAGTTATTAGTTAAATTCTGTGTTGCAGTTTGTTATCTTGAGTTTTCTTCATTTTTATTGGAATAGTATTATCGTTGAACGTACCCATCTAGGTTTTATATCCATATTGCTTTTAGCTTGATGATTATTTAATGAATCATTCTGGCTTGAGCAATTGGTATCCAAGTGTCCCTGAGGATTTTGACAATTTTTTTTATTGGAACTTAAGTTTTGCAGCAATAATTGTTTACTGTCTGTCCTAGCTCTGGCATGGCAATGAGCAGGAACATTCTAGAAATAATAACAGACACTTTTGCTCCACTTTTAATTATCTAATGACAAGCAGTTGTTTCCAGTTTGCAAGCACATGCTTTTTTTTCATTTTTTTGAAAATGAACTGTGCTATTCAGTACTATGCCTTTTCCTTTTTTAAAAAAAAGATTTCTGTATTTTCATTGCTCATAAATAAACATTAATGTGATTTTCCTACTAGCATGTTGTTTCTGTTATGATTACTGATTAGTCTCCTTTGAGGATCTTGAGGTATTCATTATCATCGACTCAAATATCTGTTTCCACACACTGTAGTACAGAAAGATTCGGATGATGTGAGGAAAGACAAATCCAATCTGTTTAATTTTTTTTTCATTTGTTATCATTTAACAACTTATTAATAGCTATGGGTGATTTCTGCACCATAGCGTGTTGGATCATATGTCATGTCCTTACAGAGTCCATTGGTTTACTATCTGTCCATGCGACATCTTTTTCTCAAGGTAAGCACTGTTTATGCAGAAAAGTGGGCTCAAGAACCACTAGCAAGGATTTTAAAAATGACAAACATTGCATTTAAAAGGCCAGTTATCAGGCTCACCACTAGCCTTTTCTTGAAGACCATGCTTGTTCATAACCTTGAGGAGGCAGTGGCTTCTTGGAAAGCAAGGAAATCAAGTGGTTGATTGCCTGATGGATGTATCATGGGCATTTTGTTGGTCCAGTTTGAGTTGGCCCCCTGTGTGCCAGTTTGTGGGTTGGGCCTCTGCTACGCATTTTCCCAGGGGGGACCATCTCTTATATCTGCTGCATCCTCATCTTGGTGGCTTTCAATCTTGTGATGGTTACTTCTAGTGCCCCACCGTCAGCGTTGTCATATGTATTCTTTCTTTGGTAGCCCCAAGTTTTGCATCCATGCAGCGAGTCTGCAATGAAACTGCTAGGTTGAGCATCAAAAGGTAAAAATTGAAGATTTCTATGCATATTTTACATGGATGACGTGATTAAACTGTACTTTGTAGTTGGGACCCTTTGATATTTTTCTTTTCCTCGGTATGTGTTATGTAGAGTGGGTCTACTTTATCATTATGGCAGTCACATGACCCATTTGCACTGATGTTAAGATAAACAATTTGGTGTTCAAAAGTCTTAATCATGTAACCCTGGGATATGGCTCATCTTTTGCCACTAAGGAAAGAACCCCGGCACATGGCTTGTGCTCTAGACTTCTTAGTAAGCAGACAGGAAATCTTGTTATTGATACGGTAGTTAACCTACTTGTTTAATCATCATTACCGCAGTTGCCACAAAACCCATTCAGATGAATCTGAAACCTGCGCAGTCATCGTTCCATTAATCAATCTAATGCTCTGGGACCATGTTTAACGGTTCTGCCTCTGTTCTGTATCTATATATAGCAAATAAATACCTAGCTCTCCGGATACTTACAGTATCCCGTGGTCTTTAGGCTAGAACTAACAAGTGCATGCTACTGAGTTACATGAAATACTTGTTAGTTAAGTATACTATAGACTCTTCGTGCATGTATTTGTGCATGCTACTGAGTTACATGAAATACTTGTTAGTTAAGTATATTATAGACTCTTCGTGCATGTATTTGTCTTTATCTTTGATGTGTTTCACAAATTGATGCTACAGTAATCCTTCTCGCTTACCCTCGGGCCTTGGTTAAGAGCCAATGTTTAGTTAGTTGATACTCCTCTAGGTGTCTACTTCATTTTATTGACTGGTTGTCTAAGTAATAAACTGTTGTTAGCCCTGTACGAGCTATTTTTTGCCCCTTCTTTACATAAGCAACAAAAGTAGGAGACAGTCCTCTGTTTTTCTTTTGATACATGCTGTAAGGAATCTTCATGCTTATTGGAGTTTTGTGGCCTTTTGTGTCGAACATTGCCTCTTAGACCATCAACTTAGCCAGCCTTTTCTTAGTATCCTACTAGGGCAATTGATCCCACTTGCACACTTAAACTTTTGTTGCACCTTTCCTTACCCAGGGAACAAAAAGGTGGAGACCAGCTTTAAAAGATTAGGACATGAAAATCCCCAGGTGTCGGCATCGCTTATGCCCCCATCATTTCTTTAAAATTGAAGGTTTGTGATTTTCTATGTAAATTACCACTGTGTCTATGTATCCTTATATGCCATTATTTTAGGCTTTAGGGTCATTTCCTTTTCTTCCTTTGATTATGTTCCTCTCATGGTTCCCTTAGCCACCCGAAAATTTATAAACACAACACTTTCATTCCATTTATCGTGATAGTTCCATCAGCCAAATTAACCATTGACTGTTATTTTGTTGTTGGCCTATTTATTTTTGTACTAAGTGGGCAAACTACCCATAGATAACCTGTTAGGTTCAAGAGGAAGCACACTTAAATGGTTAAATAATTGAGTCTCATGACACCAACAATAAAAAATCTCCACTACCTTGCAATAATTGCAATTGGGTGATGAAACAATACATATTTGGGCAAAACTCTGAAACAGAAAATTTGTCATTTATCTCACACAAACGTCCTATCTGATGGTGATGGTGTGGAAGGTCATTGCTTACAAAATCTTGGGCATGTAAGGGAGACCGTCGCTATTGACAGCATAAAAGGATTAGCACTCAAAATATTGTTATAGAGGTGACTGATTTTCGCCTATAATCTTGCAAAAAAACAGATTGCCACTTTTTTTGGGGAGAAAAGGTGAAATACATTACTTTTGCACTATTGCCTACTTATCCCTTTATGTGAAAGCATTGCACCACTAATTGATTGCAGGATAGAACAGTAGAAGTAAGGAGACGGGGGAGGGAACAAAATCCCCATGGGGATATTGCATTGTTTCTTCAGGAGGCAGGGGGGTACAATCAACTTCACAGTTTGTTCTCTATTGGACCCACATAGACATAGGTACAGATGACACATACATACACATCTCTGTCTGTCTCCTTCGATCTCCCTCACAACTTGATGTTTCCTGAAATCTCCCACGCATGCCTGCTGCCAGATCCCGTACAGTAAGTAGGGTTTCTGGAAGCCATGGAAAAAAAATAAAATAAAAACGGAACAGCAAAAGGCAGCATTCTGGGGGATGGAAGGAAGATTGCCCGGGAAACAAGGGATCTCTCCACTTCCTTCCTTTTCCTTGCACAGGTCAATTCAAACCTGTCACTTTGTGCAAGTAGTACTAGGCTGCTGCTAGCAACTACTTTGGTTGTTTGGATTCTGCAAGCATAGTCTTAAATCTTCTCATCATGTTGTTATGGACTACCCCTGACATATTAAAGTTCCAAAACTCGTTAGCTAGAGGAATATTTATATATGACGCGTCAAATTCTGATGGATTTTCAGTGCTGACCAGTTATTGGAAGTGTAGGGGCTTTGGTGCATGTAGCCGTACATTGCCGTTGGTGTGTCCGGCTCCAGCTCCGGTGCCGGACCACAGTCAAGGTTTACGCCGAACAGCCGGAGCCGCCTTGACGACGGTGCTGAAGCTGCACTGCAACTCCTGTTGTCTCTGTCCGATTGAGATTCTCCTGCAATTGTTCAGCAGAAATGGTGTAAGAGGTATCAGAAGACTACTTTACAGATCTTTCTTTCCTTTTTGTTATCAGTCTTTTACCTGCATGTTGCATGTTGCTATGATCATGATCCACTGAGTGACGGTATGCATGGGAATTGGCCGGGCTGGTTGGGTATGAGCCTGATGTGCTGTAGCACATTGGGCTCCAAGGCTGCTGCTCTCCGCCAGTGCTCTGTGCAGGCGCCACTACGCGCACGGCAGATGGTGGCGGTGCTGCAGCCACTGATGCACTCTCACCACGGCGCCTGTAGCTGATGAATAGGCGATCACCCATGCCAAAACCACGCATCCTCTCGAAGTGCACCACGTCGCCGGCGTCAAGTTGCTTCTCCTTGACGTACCGGCTCCAGCCCTTGGTGAGCACGTAGCTCTGGCTGCTCGTCCAGTACGAGTACCGGAACCGCCACGACTTGCCAGCCTCGTCCTCAAAGGACAGGATAAGGCCTTTCTCACCGGAGTCGCCACTGAGAGGGAAGTACCTCTCGGCGTGCTGCTTGGGGATCACCAGCCTGTTGAGCTTGCCCACGTCGCTCGGCGTCAGGGGCTTCTCGAACAGGTGCTCCTTCTCGTAGTGGTGGTGGTAGTGTAGGTTTGTGTACATGGCCACACCCCAGGGCCAGACCTGGGGGTGCTCTTGGGAGAGATGATTCATGGCCATTCTTCTGCTAGAGGAAAGAGAGGTACGGAGCGAAGAAGTGTGTGTTAGGTTCCTGTCTGCAGCGAAAGCTTGCCGGTGGGGAGGAGTAGCAGTGATGGTGTGTCGCGCAGAGAACCATGCAGGTGTCTTGGTCAGGCATTTATAGCCTCCCAAGCAGGACTTTGGGAGCGTCTATGCGATGTAGTATTAATATTTCCCTGGTACATAACATGAGGTCTTGATGCATTTGATCTAGCTTGGAGGAGGGCAGGAGTTTTTAATCTGGGCTAGACAGGAGGAATCAAAGTGACGGGCTTCAGAGGTGCTGAGGTTAGAATATGTAGTCTGAGCTAGCTGATGAGGGACGATCAGGTGGTGGTACTTCAAAGTTGGTGCCTGGCCATTGTGGCCTAACCACAGCCATCCAGGGAGGTGGAGAGGAGTAGGCCCTACCATTGATTTCCATGTGCTCTGGTGGTTGGAGCCTACGTGAGACCACTGTCATTAGCTCCCCATTTTTATCTGCAGGACTGTAGGTTTTTCAGTTCGATCTGTCTCTAGGACGGTGAAAGAAAGTCCTGGTTGTATTAGGAGCTGAAGCTTGTAGAGTGTGGACTGTGGAGGCATGAGGTGCCCTAGGCTAGATTAGGTGAAAAGATGCATCGATAGATTGGCAGCAGTTTCATACCTGTGGTCCGCATGGAATAGCTGGTGGGCAATTACTGATCTCGCAGGATGTGACACTTGAGGCGTATGGACCGTGTGCTCTAACTATCACGCACTATTTTGTACTAGTACCAGCCATTTTCTGATCTCAGATTCAGTACAATCAAGGGTTTTGTCAGGCCTGCCTCATTGAATAGGTGGCTGACCACCTAATAGGGCAGCAAGACTTCCATGTAACAAGCTGGTTCTGGTTGGATTCTTACACAATTGATGGAATTGGCTGTAAGATATTGTTTTCTCATTCAAACCATCCTTGTAGGACAACCTGCCTGCCTCTGTTGAGGACCAATTGCAAAGAGAGAATACTCTATTTCTCTCTGTTATTAGCTAACCTTTTGTAAGGACCGGTGCTCTTCTCAACATGGCATTGGGCATTTGGGGAGCACCTCTTGTTGTTAGGATTGGGATGCAGAACAGTTTATGATCTGTTTTCCTACATTTTTAATGACAGATCTGTATCAAGCGCTGTATAATATGAAGGACAAAATCAGCGATGTCGCTTTGCTTGGTACTTTGGAGACAAGTATTCCATCACATGGTTATGAGCGGAGCTTTACATGGTTGGATACATTGTATGCTGACTAATATATGCTCTCGTGATTTGTGAAGTATTATTCAGTTTGTCAACCTTTGGGAAACCAGAGGGGCCATTAGGGTCCCCCGTTCTGTTAGTAGGTACGGTCAAGAGTCCAGTAGTGACCGAATGGATCTTCAAAGATGATCACTCCGTTCATTCTGTTACTTGGCTGTTTCTAACATTTATAATTAGATTATTAGGTTAGTTCCATATATTCGAAAATCACAGATATTTATTTTTTTCTGACCCAGCCCTTTTCTTTTGGATCCAGGACCAGAGAATTGGTGATATGTGATTATTATCTCACGTGGCATTAGCCTAGCTTATCTGTCCTGCTTTCTGTTCCTGGGGCTTCAAGTTCCCAAACGCCACAATATTCGAACATTGGAATGAGAAATAGGATCAAGATCGGACCTGGACAAAGATCTGCCCCGTCCAATTTCCAAAAGCTTTTCGAGTCAGATGGTATGATTTCTGTCCCAAGCTCGTCCAGCTTTTTCCATTGATGCATGTATACAACTCACAGCCCTCACAGTTCCTTGCCTCCATTTGATGCAAATCCCCATACGGTATTCTTAACTTTGTTGTTTTCTGTGTTCATGAACTTCGGAATATGCAACAATTGAAGTTGCTAATCACTTGCTACATGTACAGATGCACTGCATATACTCGATGGCATGGCAATGGCATAGGTAATCTTGATTAAACTATAATTAGGGGGTGTTTGGTTCCCTTGTTTTTTTAACACCTATCATATCGAATGTTTGGACACATGTATGGAGTGTTAAACATAGACTAATTACGAAACTAATTGCATAGATGGAGATTAATTTACGAGACGAATCTATTAAGCCTAATTAGTCTATTATCAGTATCCGAACACTCTATGGTCAACACCTGTTAAAGTTTAACAGGGCGAACCAAACAGACCCTTACTCTATATTTAGCATCTCTTGGAGTATGAAACGGTATGAAACAATTGAGTTCAGTTGGTGGAATCTCTTAGCTTTCAAGGGTACTCCATTGCAGCTCAATGCAAATGATGAGCCCTTGTTCGCTAAAGTTGAATAGGCTTGTAGAGTCCCATGTGTTACATTTTCTAGTGGCCTCATGAGGATGGGATCATGAGAGGGAGACTTCATAAACATGTCCCATTATAAAGGTTTTCATGAACATTCAAACCTAACAGGAAGACTTTGTGAAAAAAAAACTGAAAGATATATAGGTACAGAAATTTACATATCAATTCGATACTCTTGTATTAGTATTATTGGCAATAGCATATTTGCACGTATCACGTTGACCAAGAATGAAGATACTATATGGTTGAATGCGAATTTATTAAACATGTGGCAGGATGCACTACTAGATTGTAAACTACACGGGAGCTCATTTTGCAGCACCAGAACAGTGCATGCACTGGGCTATGAATTTTGACCAGAGTGCGTGATATTTAAAAGATGACCATGCGAGTACCAGTAGGGAACCACGCAGCAGTTTGACACGGCTCCACTTCACCAGTGAAGCTGTTTTTTTGGGGGCTTTAGCTCCATAAACGACTCTATCGGTGGAGCTGGAGCCGTTTTGGTAAGTCGTTTGGCAAAACAGCTCCACATATAGAGTTTCTTAAAACATGCTCTCACAGAACGCCACGTAGGATAAGGTGAAGCCGGGAGACGCCACTATTTTTGGCTCCTTTCCACCCTAAAGCTCTGTGAGAGCACGTTTTTAGGGGCTTCATCGGTGGAGCCGTTTCATTTTACCCCGTTTGGCAGAAAACGGCTCTAAACGGCTTCTGAAGCCGCTAGAGAAGCCCTGCCAAACGACTGCCCCTCCCAAGACCAAGAGAGCTTTTGATAATGTAGGTTTGGTTTCTCCATGCACATGAATGATTTGGTATCTTGTGGAATTGAATACAAGATAACTCAAGATAAGGGGACACATGCTATTGCCCCTGGTTTTGTTTATTGTTGTGGTCTCGGTTCCCTTTTTCGTACGGACATGCTTGTTTGGCCAGAGTTCATGCATGCATATGCATTGGCCTGAAAACCAAACCTTGAGCGCCATGTTACTTCCCCCCCCCCCCCCCTTTTCGTTCTCCCAAATGCAGCCCTGGAAATGTGCAATCATGCCTTACCCATTTGGACTTTTGATGGCATTCATTTATTATTAGCCAGGCTGAGTTGAACTATTTACACTTACAAGATACTCCATTTCAAATTGTAATTCGTTTTGACTTGTTTTTGTGCGTGGATACATAGATGTTACTATGCTATGCATGTATAGTGGATATTGATTGATGTGGATATGAAAAGCTATATATGCGCTTAGAAAAGTCATAACGACTTACAGTTTGGAACTTGGAACGGAGCGAGTACAAGATGTGGCATTGAAAATTGCTTGCATGACCTTTCAGCATTGATCATATTATTGCGAAACATGCCTAAATGACATGTACTAGTTTTTACTTTTAAAACTCTGCGTCTGCTAGGGCCTCGTTTAGATTGAAAAAAATTTCAAACCGATAAATAGTACCACTTTCGTCTTATTTGACAAATATTGTCCAATCGTGGACCAACTAGGTTCAAAAGATTCATCTCGTGATTTCCAACTAAATTATGTAATTAGTTATTTTTTTACCTACATTTACTACTTCATGCATGGGTCCAAAGATTGATGTGATGAAGAGAGTGAAAAAATTTTAACTTTTAGGGTGCATCTAAACCAGGCCTAGGATGGAGATGGATGCATGCATCAGTGTAAGCTGCACGAGCGTGAAAGCGTTTATATACGCCCGGTCGTCTGTGGTTCCTGCATGGCACCAATAATGGCGGGCATCATGTGGCTATCATGGCAAATGCTTACTCACACCACATGCCCTGAAAACCTCTGAACCGCAACAGAGTCGCAGTAATATTGGGTGGGAAGAGAAGAAAAACTGGAGAAGACAAGGTAAAGGCCGTGTTTAGATTCCTAAGATTCCCAAATCGGGGGCTGTCGATTCACTGCTAAACACTGTAGCAATTTTGTTTTTCGGGGGCTATCGATTCACTGCTGAACACTGTAGTAATTTTGTTTTTATTTGGTAAAAATAGTCTAAACATTGATTAATTAGGCTTAAAATGTTCGTCTCGCAAAGTATAATAAAACTGTGCAATTAGTTTTTGATTTCATCTACATTTAGTACTCTATATATGTGCCGGTATTTTGATAGGATAGGAAATCTTCTTTTTTATAGTAGAATTTGAGAGTAAATTCTGGAATCCCAAAGATGCCGCCGATTTTACATTATTCCCCCTTGCATTGCATAGTCGCCTGCCATCCGTTGGTGTTGCGTTTTGTGAGGAGGCAAGCAGCATCCAGGAGCACGCACATCTTGCAAGATCTTTTCGTTCTCGTCTTTGGTGCGTAGTACGGAGTAGGTGGTGGCAGGGACCATTGCTCCAACTGATGTCATTTCACTTGTCACTTCACTCGTGCCGCTGCTGTAGTCGACGCGGGCGAGGCATCATACTGTAAAGCTTTTTTCTCTTGTACAGTACTAGCACGTTGCGTCGGTGACTGCAAGTGAAGTGCGTGCGTGTGTGCACACTGCACAGTGACTTGTTCTGTGATCTCTGGAGGTGCTAGGCGGCCGGCTAGCGTATCTTTGTGTGGTGCAGTGCAGTGTGCAGGGCAGAGGAGAGGCGCAGACGACCCGGGCCTGCCGCCTGCGCGTCCCGCTTTTTCGCGCGCACTGAGGCCACGTTTAGTTCCAAAAATTTAAGAGTTCCCGTCACATCAAATGTTTGATATATATATAGAGCATTAAATATAAATAAAAAAAATTAATTACATAGTTTAGTAGAAAACTACGAGACGAATCTTTTGAGCCTATTTAGTCTATGATTGGACACTAATGGATAAATACAAACGAAAGTGCTACAGTAGGTAAAGCAAAAAAAATTCGCGAACTAAACCCACTCTGAGTAGAGGCTCGTCGCTGACATGACGGTTTAGATGCCAAAGTTTGGAGCAAACTTTGCATAGTAAACATCACGTCACACTGTAGCAATTTTGTTTTTATTAGGTAATAATTGTCCAAACATTGATTAATTAGGCTTAAAATGTTCGTCTCGCAGTACAACAAAACTGTGCAATTAGATTTTTATTTCATATATATTTAGTACTCCATATATGTGCCAGTATTTTAATATAATAGGGAATAGGAACTCTGTATAATGAATTTGGTGGCCAAACTTTGGTATCTAAACATGGCCGGAGAAGAGAAGGGCGATGTTGGCCTGTTTCGCACTGACTTGGCAGGCGCCTTCTGCCTTTTTTTTCTCGCCGTGGCACTGTGGCAGTGCCTGCACCTCCACCTGCGTTGCATGCAGGCCGTGGTGCGGTGCCGGCTCCCCATCGCATTCTTTTCTCGCTTCGCCTGTCAGCGAGCACTGCATTGGACTAGTATTGGAGAGCGGGCGAAGGCCTCGGTGGTGCGGCTACCAGAAGGCAGAGGGGGACAGAGCGGACGCAGGCGGTTGTGGCGAGGCGTGACCGTGTGCACAGTGCCCGAATCTGTACATGTGTGTGTACGTGTTTTTTGTGTGTGTGCATGACACTGTGGACTGTGGTGGCTCATGAGATGAGTGGTGGGCAGTGGTGTCATCACCCGTGGGTGGTGTATGGGCTCATGGCTGCTCCCACAGGGCTTTTCATCAGCAATCTAAAGGGTTGGTTGGTTGGGTGTGGAGGGAGAGTATAACACTGGTTGGATTTTATTCTTGGTGCTTGCTTGTTGCCCATATTCATGTGGATTTGCTGGGCCATTTTGTCTAGCCTGAATCCCTGCTCCCTAGCTAGCGCTTGGATTCTTTGCTAGCCCTACATGGACGAGTGCTCAAGTAAAGAGCAGGAGGGAACATGCAATGATCGATCGCACACACGCGCTCTTCCGTACAGAACCAACGAGTACAGTCATCGTGCAAGAGCTACTCCTCCTAGGTCGTCCTAGCTAGCTAGTGCTAGTACTACACTCAAGGCCGGGTTTAGATCACCTTTAAAAGTTAGAATTTTTTTACTCTCTCCGTCACATCAATCTTTGAACGCATACATGAAGCAGTAAATGTAGATAAAAAATAATTAATTACACAGTTTGATTGTAAATCACGAGACGAATCTTGTGAGCCTAGGTAGTCTATAATTAAACAATAATTAACAAATACAAACGAAATACTACAGTTCTAAATTTTCTAACTTCTTCCATCTAAACAGGCTCAAGATGTGATGAGCAAGGCTTTCGTCAGGCAGGGGAGGAGGGTAACGTGCGGCAGGTGCCTTTGCCTGTGATACGCACGCACGCGCTGCATGCGCGCCGTGATGCTGAAAGATTTATTGTGTACCATGTCTGTCTGATAAGCCAGATTGATAGGTTCGGACACGTACAGTACAGGCAACTGCACGGTCCATGCATTTGTACGTATATATATAGGCCGGTCCCTTCCCTTCCCTCCTGGCCTCCTGGCCGGCTCGCCCACTCGGCTGCTGGTCCGGCCGGGACCCCAACGTACGTACGCCTGGGCCGGCGATGGCGTACGTGGCTGGTGGCCGCTGCTGCAGGCCGATGCCATTGTTAGGCGCCGCGGCGTTGCTCGTGGTCCGCCGGTGGAATTAACGTGCCGACCACCTGGCTCCCTCTCCCTGTCTCGATCGATCATCTCCATCCTCCCCTGCATCGTCCTCTGCTGCGGTGACGCATGCAGCACCACCGTACCAGCACACCGTATGTATCTCCGCTGTGTGTGCCTCAGCTCGAGCGTAGTACTACAGCAGTAGCGTACCAGCGTGCATGTGTGACAGTGACACTGGCCCCGGAGCGTGGAGGTGGAGCGAGCGAGTCTGGCGTCTGGCGGACGACGCCACTGTTGGGCCGTGTTTAGATTTCAAATTGGGGGCTGTCGAATTACTGTTTAGCACGGTAACGTTTTTGTTTTTATTTGGTAAAAATTGTCTAAACATTGATTAATTAGGCTCAAAATATTTGTCTCGCAAAGTACAACAAAACTGTACAATTAGTTTTTGATTTCATCTACATTTAGTACTCCATATATATGCCGGTATTTTGATGTAATGGGAAATATTCTTTTTGTATAGTGGAATTTGGGGTGAATTTAGGAAACTAAACCATGGCCGGCTCGACTAATGGCGCTGCTGTGCCCCTGCAGGCCTGCTCCTGGTCCTGGTGTGCAGTTGTGCACAGGGCAGGCAGACGCCAGGCGGTGTGTGGCACAAGCACGCGCACGCGAGCTCAGCTCATGCATGCATCAATGATTTCCCCCACTTGTGCATTGCGCCCTTGCGGTTGTGGCTCCAGTGCAATCAGGTGACTCAACTGAACCACGCACCCTGACCTGAACGAACCAACCAAGTGAACGCAGCCGCCTCCGCCTCCGTCCTGTGGCTGGCATGCATAGCCATTATATTAGCCAGCATGCATGGCCACAGGATGGTACGGTGGGTGGCAACGCGGTGACAGGTGACGTCGCCGGCCGTCGTCGTCCCTCTCGAGCTAGTCTCCACTCGGGTGTTCCACCAAAAACTTTACACCCCATCCATTGAATGTTTAGAGGTATATATGGAGTATTAAATATAGATAAAAAAAATAACTAATTACACAGTTTGTATGTATTTTGCGAGACGAATCTTTTAAGTCTAATTAATCCATGATTGGACACTAATTACTATAGCTCCATATGTGCTACAGTGCCCCAAAACTTTACAGCCCCTGAACTAAACACGCCCACCCATTTCTGATCCCTCCTCCACACAAACACGCCCATTCACATGCATCATGCATGTGTGTATTATATATGTATAAGCTTATATGTACTCCCTCAATTAAGAAAAAATGCACACAGCCACACATATTGTTTTTCAACGAGTGAAATAATCTTAAGTTTGATAAAATATGTAAAAAAATACTGAGTAAAATGTACGAGTGGTACTTAAACTTGTCTCGTAGTGTTATTCAGGTCTCCGAACTCTAAAATGTATTTTTAGGTACCCGGAATTGTCTTAGGGTGTCACCTAGGTCCAAATCTCTCAAAATTTCATTATCAGGTCCTTAAATTTGTCATAGCGTGCCATCTAGGTTCGAACGAGCTCCCATTAATCCACAAGTTGATGTCTAGCACTCTATCTACATGCTCTCAGCTCTCCCCCTCTCTTCTAGCTCCATCTCTATTCTCTACGCTTGCCAATCTAGTGTGGCATTATCGCATCATAGTCGCCAACTTGCCATTCCTAACATGCCTTCATCTATCATTCTCCAGGCCATGCCGTCATCTGTAGTGGTGATCGCAAGTCCAAAGGTATTGCTCATTGGGCAGAAGTGGTATGCGAATGATTGTTTTGCCATTAAATTCCTGTTCTGGTCAAGAATGATGTGTGGGCCCAACTACTATGTTTCGTGTCAAGAATGATGTGTGGACCCAACTGCTATCTGCGGAGTAGATTGGTTCTATTTGGACAAGTTGAAGATCTAAAACTGCATTTCAAGAGTTTGGGAGCCTAGAGGCTTGATGACACTCCAAGACAAGGTTTGAGGACTGCCCATGTATTTTATTCAAATACAAATGTCAATACTATTTATACAGATCTAATCAAATTAAAAATTGATCAAATACTCGAAAAATAAGATGTCCACATTTTCTAGGGAGCGAGTATATATGTATTTGCGGAGGATGCATGGACAACTGGACATGATGGACGCATGCGACGATGCAATTGGGCGCATGAAAAGGGGCATTCAAACTGTTGTTCTGGTAGATCCAGCATCCAACCGGTGATGATATGATTGATCCATCCATCCATACATCCAGGGGTGTGCTTAGTAGTGGAGCTAGTTATTGTGCTGCCGCGTCATCCACCCTCCCTCTTGCCGTGTTGCTCGTGCTGTGCCTGCTCCGATCCCGTTCAGTCAGGTAGAAAAGCAGCCGCGCAAATTAAAAGGCCCTCCATGACTCACCCTAGCAGGCTAGCTCATGCCAGTGTTACAAATAGGCTACTACTTTTTCTATCCCAGTGTTTCTCCTGCCAAAAAACAAAAAGACAACAGGTGCAACCTAAAGCAGTTTTTTTTTCAAAAATAGTTATTTTCGTGTAATATAATTTCTGCAGTACTTTTGGATGCTGCTTTTGGTTTTCTTTTTTCCAAATGGGTGGAAACAGAGAGATATTTAATAAATTTTTAATGTAGATAAAAGAGAAGGGATATGTTTCATAGTTGTTTCAACAAGACAGATTATAGCTTTTTCACAAAAAATAGCTCACAACAGCTTTTCCATAGCTCATATCTCAATCACAACAATTTTTCCATAGCTCATAGTCGAACTAAACATACCCTAAAATGTAAGTTGTTCTGATTTTTTTTTTCTAAATATATGGTTTTTACTATATACCTAAACATAATGTAAGATCTAGATATGTAGCACAACAACTTACAATTTGAAAAATGGAGTAGTATTTTCTTAAACGCTAAAGGAATAATCATCTATGAGTCAAATAGAATAAACGGTTAATTAAACAGAAATGATAGATCATAGTGTCGCATTTTAGTATAGTATTTCAATAGGCTAAACGACCATTTAGATTACCAGTGGAGCCTCATGTGCCCCTCATACATGGTGGCCATTCTCGAGTCTAGACTTGTGATCCATGCTTGCTTAGTAGTGGCCATTCTAGAGTCTAGACTTGTGATATCCATGCGTGGGTTTGATTTTGTTGAGGGTATGCTTGGATACAAAGAATAACATTAAGTCGCATAAAGTTTATTAGTCCTAAGCTGTCCAAACATAAACTAATTGAGTCTATACCTTAACTAATAATTAGTTCACTAGTTGGCAGAGGGGGCCTAATGTGGACTAAAAGGTGCAACCGGAGGAAAAATGACCAAGATACCGCCCCCCTACCCTACATCCCTCTACATAGGGTTATCTTGTTCCCCTCTTGCATGGCTTTCTTGGTCTCTCCACCTGCCACTTGTCGTTGCCGCCTTCAGGATCCCCGGCTCTGGCTCCCATCCTCCTCTGTTGCCGCCACCGCCATTTGGAGTTTCAAAGATGAAGTGAAGGATTTTGTTGGACTTATCTAGTCATCCAATAATGCAAAAGAAAGCAAGGTAATATACTTGCATACATGGTCCTCCATAACTCTATTTGAGAAAGTGCAAAGGCCGATGCAGACTTTGACACATGTGATCGATCTTAATGAAAACTGCATGCCATTATCAGAGTCATCTACGTCTCAATGAAGTGGTGGAAATGGTACCCATTTAGGAGATGATGATCAAGATATGAATGATTTTCGTGATAATATAGCTAACACTTTGGTTGCTAGCGCGAGATTGATGAAAGATCGGTACAGTGATACTGGTTTTGACAAATAAGTATTTTTTTATTGGATAATTGTGTTTTTATAGATTTTGATTTGACTATATATTTTCTATTTTTATTTATGCACTTTCACATTAATTTTTATTCACGTCCTGCACGGCCAAACAAACGGCGTATGAAAATGTGTCTACCTGCAAACACCAGATCGACGTCCAGACCCAGGGGTCTTATTAAGAGTATATTTTTACTACCTACTACTCCCTCCATCTCAAATTATAAGGCATTCCAAGAATCTTAGAGAGTCAAAGCGTCTTAAGTTTGACCAAAATTATAGAGAAAATTACAAAAATTTATAACATCAAATAGGTATACTATAAAAATATAATTAATGAAGAATCTAATGATACTTAATTGGTGTCATAAATATTATTATCTTATTATATAAATTTGGTCAAACTTGAGATCCTTTGACTCTCCAAGATTCTTGGAATGCCTTATAATTTGGGATGGAGGGAGTACTAGTCTAGCTATATATGTATATATAAACAATATAGGATTAATCTATATATATAGTCACTGTAGGTTTTAGTTCCTGACAATTATATTAGTGAACTAATAAACAGTGCTAGACCATCTAAATAAACAGTGATACTGGTCATAATAAGCCGCCTTTTTATCAACTGCTCACACGTGCTGTGCCGCCACTTGTGACTTTGCGTGTGAGATCCCACGTCGCCCTACCCTCTCTCCATGGCAAAAGAGATAATCAGCTTTCCTCCAGATGTGGCTTCTGCATGCTTGCAAATATCTACTTCCTCCTCGGTGCCTTTTTTAAGCAACGCTGTTTCTGGCCAATCTACCAAACAGACAGAGACAGGGCCTCTAAGTCGTGTCTTAGACACCCAAACAACATGATAACATGCATGATACTTTGCATTGGAGAGATGTCTAATTTCTCTGCAAATCTATTTATGACAGTCTGAAATAAACCACCTAGCAAAACGAGATTATGCATCGGGACTAGCTAGCCTGCCTAATCTACTAGTCTACGTGACAGTAATATATAATCAAAGAACATGAGGAGCTAGCTGAGGAAAAATATAAAAATAAAAAGCTTCAGGTCGCAATGCCCTCGTCACTGTAGTATTGCTTGAGCCAGCGCGCTATGATCCTCGTCTCCTTCACCCGCACCTGCTTCAGCCACTCCGGGTCCTCCTTGCTCGAGAATCTCAAATCCACGTGGTGCGCCCCTGCGTGCACATCATGCACACCACATACATGTTTTGTTTAAACAATGTCCAAATCTTATATTTATCTTATTATAAACAGACAAAACATATGCATGCATGGTCGAATACATTACAGCGAAGACAAAAGGCTAAATTGCTCACTGACCTTTGGGCTCCACCAGCGCAATGA